>JWZX01002698.1:0-26942 GCA_001275005.1 Chrysochromulina tobinii | reverse complement strand
CCCGCCGCGCCCGCCGCGCCCGCCGCGCCCGCCGCCTTGCCGGCCAGCGCGCCCGCCGCCTCGGCCGCCGCCTCGCCCTCCGCCTCTGCCTTCGCCTCGGCCTCGTCCTCCGCCTCCACCTCCGCCTCTGCCAGGAGGCATCCGAGCACCTCGCAGATCGCCATCAGCAGCGCCTCTGGCACCTGGTTCGCACGCAGGCGCTCCACAGCCGCCTTTCGAGCTGATGCGGCCATCGAGCGCCGTGACGGCGGCGGCCACCCACGCACAGTGCGCGTTGCCATCCCAATCTGCCTCGACGCCCTCGCCCACGGCAGCGCGGACGCGGCGGAGGCCATCCACGCGGAGCTCAGCGGCGACGGCGGCGAAGCGCCATCCTTACCCACGCGTCCCCTCCGAATCCCATTCACATTCACACCCCGAATCCCCTCTCTCACGCCCACGTCCTCTCGTGACCCCCACGCGTCCGCCGGTGCTGTGCCCAGAAGCTCGAGCAACGCCGCCATCCCATGCCGCCCCTCCGGCGCGAGCAGGGCGTGCCGCGCCTCGGCGCATCCCTCGCACATGACACGCAGCGTGGCGCAGGCCTCGATCGCCACCGCGGCCGGTGCGCGAAGCTTGGTGAGCACCTCCGCCAGACCGCCCACCTCTAGAAGCGTCTGCTGCGACGCCCAATCGCCCGTGGCCCAACCGCGCACCGCCGCGAGAGCCTGGCACGCCACTCGTTGGCTCGGCGCGTCCACGCACGACTGAGTACGCACGAGTGCCACAGCAGCGTGCATGCCGCCCAGTGCCACCACGTCGTCGCGTATTGCGCTGTGCAACATGGCCGCACACCCCAAGGCGAAGAGGGCCCGCGCGCGCACGCTCACAAAGATCGAGTACGCTGCGAGTTGGACGAGCGTTGCGATCCCGCCCGCCGCATGCAGCGCCTCCTGGCTGGGCCGGTGCGCGCAGACGAGCGCGCCGACGGCACCGCAAATGGCACCGCACACGGCCTCGTGGCGCCGCCGGCCATCGTTGAGCAGCAGTATGGCAGTACCCAGCAGCCCGTGGCGGCGGGCGGCTTCCTGCACCGTGGCATTCTGCTGCACGAGCGTGGCAAGGGCATCCAGGCCCGCGATCAGCACCGTCTGGTTGTCGGAAGAGAGCGTACGCGCCAGCTGCGGCAACATGTCGGTGGCGGTCTGCATTAAGAGCGCTTCCTCCTTGTTGCCGCACGCGTGCTTAAGAGCTATCGCTGAGGCGGACCCGAGCACCAGTGAGAAGTCGGGACATCACATGAATACACAGCCGTTTTGCCCAGCTCTGTGTGAAACGGCTGTGAGCCGGAGCGTGCTCCCGGTTCCGAGAAGGCACCAACTCACAGTTGAAAAGGCCGTGCCTGCGTTTTGCCCAGGCACAGAAACACGAGGCCCAAAGGACACGCAGTACATTGTACTGTACTGTACTACTCCTCTCCTGAATTCCATTGCTGTCTGTCAAGTTCAAAACCCTCAGTCGTCTCGAAGGAATCCCCACTGTTGCCGATTTGGGAAGTTGACGCCTCCAGCGCCCGACGACTCTACCGGGCACTCGAGCAGCTGCAGCCCGCCATGGCCGACGCAGCTGCGGGTGCGGCGAACCCGGCGAATGCGCTCGGAGGACAGGGCGGTGCGGACAAAAGGCTGCGGGTGAAATCGCGTGGGTCGCTGCTCATCGGGTGGGAAGCCTTCACCGGCTTCCTCAACAAGCCCTACATCCAGTGCTGTATCTACTTCGTCTTCGTCTACATATTCCAGATGTTGGTGACGACGACGCGCCTCAATTCCGAATTCTACCTGGACAAGCACGTCATGGATCGGATCGTTGAGGCCCCCTTTGACTCCTCGCACAACACGTTCAACTCGATCCGTCGCGTGGCCGACATTTACGAGTGGGGCAACACCGTGCTCATGCCTGGGCTCATGGGCGATCTGGGCCCGTGCGAGATCGTGGGCTCGGTCGTCAACGGCTACAGCAAAGGGTGCAATGACGACGTGTGGCCCGATGGCGACGGCGCCTTCCACCTTGGCGACCGACTGACGGCGGGCGACGGGCCGACGCCGTACACGGTGGAGGAGCAGGTGATGCGCATGGACCAGCTGGATTGGAGTGAGGGGATTCTGATCCGGCAAGGCCGTGCCGACCCCGAGTCGTGTCGGGACACGGACCAGCTTGGCGAGTGCCTCCCCGAGCTGCTGCCGGGCGAGGGGAGCCACGCTCCGTTTGGGTACAATTACACGCATCCGGCCGAGCTGCCCTCGCGCCAGTTTACGCACATGAGCGCGGCGGAGCTCGGCGGGAGCCCGGACGGCATCCGATCGACCTCCTTGTCCACCTCGTTCTCTGGCCGGTACGATGTGGATGGGTACGTGGCGGTGGCCATCCCTTTCTTCTCGGACACGTGGCTGCAGCCCGAGGAGGGTCTAGCGGCGGAGGTGGCTGATTTCCGACGCTATTCCGTCAGCACGACCAACGGGCGTGTAGCGCTCTTCTACTGCGTGCGCACGTCGATCAACGGGCTTTGGATGAGGCAGTCGTGCGACCCGGGCACGCTGGGCAACGGCACGGGCGCCCTCACGGGCTTGGTGCGCCGGGAGGTGGAGGTGTGGTGGAACGATCTCAAGCGAGCTCACTACATCGACATGCACACACGTGTGATGACGATCACGCTCCAGCTCAAATCGAATCACGAGGGCGTGCGCTGCCGCATCAACCTGCTCTTCGAGCTCAGCGCCCTCGGCGCCATCTTCACCTCGTTCGACGTGGACACGCGGGTGCTCCGCAAGGATTTGATCCTCGAGATGGCCTGGTACGCCAATATTGGGCTCGGGATGGTCGTCTTCTTCTGCGTGATCGCGCTCGTCGAGGTCGTCGTACTTGGGCCCATCCAATACTTTGGCAACATGTGGAACGTCATAGACTGGACCAACTACATCCTGTTCTATCTCGTGTGGTTCTCGATCCGCGCGTACAACGCCGCGCTCGTGGAGACGCCCGAGTACGGCGGCAAGGCATGCGAGAGCTACCTGTGCTCGCAGGTGGGCTATTGGGATGATTGGAGGGTGATGCGCGACTCTAGCGACACGAAGTTCTGGCTCTCGCTCTGCGTGTGCCTGCAGCTGCTCAAGATGATCAAGCACATCGAGCTCCTGGTACCAAAGGTGAGCCTCGCGACCAGCGTGCTCCGGTACGCGCTCGTCGACCTGCTCTTCTTCAGCATCGCCTTCCTTATCTCGATGTTCTCGTTCTCGATGCTGTTCTACGTGAGCCTTGGCCCATGCATGAGTCAATTCATGTCCATCGAGGCGTCCTTCCTCACAATCACACGCTCTCTCTTTGGCGACAGCGACATCGGCGCGATCCTCAACAACTCGAAGAACTACCTGAGCGCGTTCTTCTATCTGGGCTACCTCTTCGTCGCCATCTTCATCATGCTCTCGATGTTCATCGTCATCCTCGCGGATTCGCAGCTCAAGATGCTCGATCGGAAGAGGAAGCTCTCAGAAGCGGAGGTACTCGATCAGGATGGATGGCCCGACGAGTACGGCGCGCTCGCCTACGTGAGTGAGAGCGTCAGGGGCTGGTTCGGGTGCACCCAGGAGCCCACCAAGGAGCCCGAGAGGAAGGCCGCGCCCGCCGAGGACAAGGCCGAGGGCGCCCTCGTCGAGACGCTCATGGCGAGCCAGCTCGAGCTCATCAACGAGGTCAAGGCCCTGCGCACCGAGCTCTCCACTCTCAAGGAAAAGAGTGTGCTCGTCAACTTCGCGCCGCCCATTATGGAGTACGGACGAGTACGGGGGGACGTAGGGATGGATGGACGGACGGACGGACGGGCGGAGGAGTACGGACGAGGTCGGGTGGACGGAGGGATCGACGGTCGAGGTCGGGCGGACGGAGGACGCGATGAGCCTCAGAAGGTCTACAGGCCGGCGCCGTCCAGTGAGGCGCCACCACTGAGTGCCAGGCCACCACTGAGTGCCGGGCCACCATTGAGTGCCAGGGGCACGAGCTCGCCCTGGGCTGGGAGCAGTGGGAGCAGGCAAATCCCGCCGCCGCCCGCGCCGCCTCCGCCGCCCGGCCCGCCGCCGCTACGCTCCCCGGGGCTCGCGGCCGGCGCGCAGCAGACGCGATACGGCATCTAGAGTTTAGGGCACGGGACGCGTGCAGGTTGGCGGATCACGGAAGACAGAGGGTGAGTGGTCTGAGAGGAGGGCCGAACACCCGACGACCCCGCCGGCCGTGTGCCGACGTGTACTGCGTGATTGAGACTGATTGAGATTGTTCGCCACCTAATATGATCACGCTGGTATACCCAACTTTAGTCGGTGGGTCGCAGAGACTTACGAGACAACGAGAGAGAGGGTGTCGCTGTGAGGTTTGGCCCGCGGTGTAGATCACGTCACGCGGCAACCCGGGCAGCGGACGGGAGGGCCATGGCCAAGCGCCTGAACCGACCTCTGTTAAACTCGGCCTTGGGCGGCGTGACAACTCAGAGACATAGGAAATCGGTAATCGCCCGGCTGAAGCGATACGCACATTAGAGAACGAGGAGGCTAAACACCGCACACGTAACGAGATCGATAATCTAATTAAAAAGCTGCATAAGTAAGGCAAGAGGCAGAGTATGAATGTGACATTGAGACGTCGCTCGCGCACCTAGCACGTCACATGATACAGCAGTTCTCGTCCTGGTTGATACTCGCCTCGCCGATGGCAGGCGCAGACCAGCCCTTGGGCGCGCCATTCTGCTGGAGGCCGAGGCTCTCCTTCGGGCCGCCACCGGCGGCGCGGTCCTCGGGCCCACGGAACGAGTACGGGTCGTGCACGGTCGCGACCCAGATCTTGTGCTTCTCGTCCTGGATGCGTTTCCCCACACCGAGCACGAGGGTCTTTCCGACAAAGCTCGGGCGTGCCAGCGACGTCGTCGAGGGCACGGCGGGCGTGGCGGGCGGCGGCGGCGGCGGCAGAGTGGTGGTGGCAAGCTCCGGCTCGAGGCCGGCAAGGGTCTGAGCGCCGTCCTGAGCGCCGTCGGATGCCGTCGCCCCCTGGGGCGCCGTCACGGGCGCGGGCGCTTCGGGCACGTCCTCAATGCAGAAGCCGTTGGTCAGATCCGGCACGCTAGACGCGTTGGTGTCCGGTACGCTGGACGCGTTGCTGTGCGGCTTTGGCCTCGGCCCGAGGGCGGCGGGCGGGGCAGCGCTGCCAAAGAGACCTACCGGTATGAGATGCTGATCCTCGGAGTCCGTGTGCGTGGGCGACTGGGCAGCGAGCGCCGCCCTGAGCGGCGCCGCCTTCTCGGCCGTGTCGGTGATCGTCGGCCGCTCGGCATAGGCTCCTTCCCTGGTCAGGTATGGCATCGAGCCGTCCTCAGTGACCAGGTGCGCATACTTGGACTCCTTGTCCTTGTGCGTCTTGCGCAGGTACATGGGCATCTGCGGCCCGATGACGTCACTCAGGTCGCCCTTCTCGGCCGACTCCCTGCTGTGCGGCTGGTCGTCGACGCTAAACGTCTTGAGATTCGCCTCCGGGTTGTCCCACTCTGCATGCACGCGGCTCGTCGTGTCGTGCCGCCGAAAGTACGTACCGTCCGGGCCGCGCTTGTCACGGTTGGCCTCAATCTCGGCCTCGGCGCGCTGCTCGAGCTCGCGCAGCCGCACCGCCTCCTTCTCGTCCGCCTTGCGCTGCGCCTCCCTCTCCTCCCACTCGCCATAGGTACCCGGCCCGTGCATGTAGTCCGCATCTGGACGTTCACTCAACTCGTACACTCGCTGCAGGGTGAGTGCGTCGTCGATGATCTTGACGTCGTCGCCCGAGCGCACGCCAATGTCGATGCACTCGAGCGGCATGCGCGAGCCGTTCTTCTCGTGCAGGTACACCTTCAGGTCTGCGATCGTCAGATGCGGCTGCACCACGACACACTGCATCTTGTACCAGCCCGTGAAGACGACGTAGCAGTTGGTCGGACTCAGCTGCTTGGCGCTCGTGACGGGCGTGACGAGCTCCCAGCTGTCGGTGGACGAGCGGTGGCAGTGTGCCAGGTAGCGCACGATCGTCCGCCGGTACGCCTTGAGCTTCTCCTCCATGTCCGCCCAGTCCTGCGTTCCCATCGCCCACACGTCCTGCCGGTCGTAGAACGTCTTGCTCACGATCGCGTCGTCAGCGACGGCCTCCTTGGAGAAGACGAACATCGACTGGTCCTTGACCGCGAGCTGGATGGCATCGTCGCTCAGCTTCGAGAGCGGCGCATCCGGGAACTTTTTGCGGTACGACTTGAGGAAGAAGGCCTTGAGCATCGAGACGGGCGTGGGGCTGGTGAGCCACTTCTCGGGAATGGTAACCTTGGCCTTGAAGGCGTGCTCGCACTCGAGCGCGTCGTCGTAGCCGTGGTACTGCAGGTTGAGCGCGGGCATGCGCGT
Source organism: Chrysochromulina tobinii (assembly GCA_001275005.1). NCBI lineage: Eukaryota > Haptophyta > Prymnesiales > Chrysochromulinaceae > Chrysochromulina > Chrysochromulina tobinii. The sequence goes on along the minus strand of JWZX01002698.1, from coordinate 20,505 downwards.
CTCGTACACGCCGTACGAGAGCTGTACCTTGGTTTGAGACAGCCCGGGAGCGCGGCCGCCGTACGAGTTGTTGACGCCGGTGTGCGTCTGGCGCACATTTCCGGTCGCCTCGGCAAAGTGCGCCATTGCGGCGCTGCCGGTGGGGTTGTTGGCGTCCGAGAGCGCCGTGCCGGGCTTCATCGTGCGCAGGGACCGGGCTGGCCTAGGCAATGAGCGTGGACGAGCACCTGCGCCAGTCCGATCCTTCGCGCGACAGGCGCGACAGGAAGGAAACTCTTGCCTTATCGAGTATAGTTCTCTTGGAAAGGAGCAGAAAGGATCGGCGATAGAATTAGGACCCTGGAGCGTCACGAGTGAACGCCCATTTCGGCGCCGCCACGCGAACACATGAGGACACTGAGAGCCTCTCTCCTGATCCTCGCCGCGCTCGCGGCCAGCGCCTTCGACTTCGACGAGGAGGACTTATCGGTGCCGTCGACGCCGACCTACTTCACGGCCGATGATGACAACGAAATGACCGCCGAGCTCATGCACGCCCTCGGCGACGGCGAGCCGCGGGTGCGCAACAAGCTCTTCTTCAAGTCGTCGAAGAGTGTGCAGGCGACGGGCGGCTCTGTCGCAGTGCGCGTAGCGCAAGCGCGCCTCGAGAGCGCTGACATTGAGGCGCTCAAATCGCTCGCTAAGACCGGCGGCTACTACACGCTCTCGCTCCCGTCGGTGCTGAGCGACCCGAACTCGCCGCCTGTGCTGGCGTCGGCGAGCGCGTGCACGCTGCTCGCGTCGCGCTTCGAGGAGCACCTGCAGCTGACGATGCGCGGGCGCGACCGCGTAGTCGCACTCTCGTACGTGCTGCCCAAGGTGCCCGCGCGCTGCCCCACTGACGGCCTGCCGCGGCTGGCGCTCGACGAGGTGCTGTTCAACACGACGGCGACGCAGCTCTTCCCACTGGAGGGGCCGAAGCCGCTGGGCAAGGTCCCCGACGCTGCCTTCCTGCCTCCGGCCGCCGCCGCCGCCGCCGCCGCCGCCAAGGGCGCCGACGGCAAGGGCGGCGCCGAGGGGCGGCCCACCGCCTGAGAACCAGTCCTTCCTTCGCAAGTATTGGATGTACATCCTGCCGGCGTTGATGGTCATGACGATGGGCGGTGGGGAGGCGCCCAAGGGCGGCGAGGGCGGCGGCGGCGAGGGCGGCGGACGGCCCGCCGCCGCCGCCGCCGGTGCGCGCAAGAAGCAGTGAGCGCACCGGCGCGGACAGCTCTTCGGTCAATAGGCTCTTGACGAGGCGTGAAAGCCCGACCCCGAGCGTTTGTCTATGTGTGGCGCGCGCGAGAGAGCGCGAGGACGCACTGTATAAACGTCGTAGCGAAGTTTTGCTTCAGCCCCAAGCTGACACTGTAAGACACAACAAACTAAGACACGCCAGATCATTGAATTAAATATAACGTGACACACGGACCGGCGGGAGGTTGCGAAGGGGGCACTGTGCACGCGGCCGACCACTCCTAACCCTCCGTGCGCCTCACGTTCTCAGCCGTTCTCCGCCGTGCGCGCTCCTCTCCCCGTTGGCTCTGCGCCAGCCGGGACGAAGCCCGCCCATCACTCGAGGTCGGAGGGTAGGGCGCCCTTTTGCTTGAGGAAGGCAACGGCGGCGGCGAGCCCCACGTCCAGGTCCTTGGTCGGTGACTTGCCCGCGTCAGGGTCGGCGGCCACAGCGGCCTCTACTCGCGTGCCGCGCCCCTCCTCGGTGCCGTTGGACACCATCTTGGGCGGACCGAGCATCACCTTGCCACCGATGGCCTCGAGCACTGAAGCCGTCCACTCACTCACATCGATGACATTCTGGCCAGATGGCACGTAGGTGACGATCGCGAGCTGTTCACCCTCTGCGGCGGAGAAGAGCATCTTGCCCAACGCCACCGCGCCGCCGCCGCCGCCCGCCGCGTCCGCCGGCGCATTCATCGCCTGAAGCGCCGTGTTGAGCAGCGGCAGCTCGCCCTCTGCGCTGACGAGCGGCGTGCAGAAGAAGGTCACGCCCGTCTGGCGTGCTGCTGCCGCCATCTCGGCGCCCTTGAGGTTGCCCTCGCGCTGCACCGCCGCGCGCGCCTGGGCCTGCACCTCCGCCGCGGCCTTGGCGGCTGCGACGGCTTCGACATCCTGCACCGCGAGCTCACGTAGCGCAGCGCTCACAGCCAGGCCGCTCGCTTTCGTAGCCGCCTCCTCGTCCTCCACATCCACTTGCACATACCCCCCACCCTGCTGCCCCCCCAGGGTGTGGACCCACTTCTTCTTGGGGACCTTGGGGGCGGCGGCAGCGGCGGCGGCGGCGGCCTCGGCCTCGGCGGCGGCGGCCTTGGTGGCGGCCTCCTCGAGTGCGCGTGCATGCTCGGATCGGATGCGTACCATCAGCCGGCTGTTGATCTTCCATAAGTCCGACACTGGCTCGTTGGTGAACGGGAGCGTCTGCATGTACGGCGGCGGCCCAAACTCGGGCTCGGCCCACACGACCGGCGGCGCGCCAGCGCGCGCGGCCTGCGCTTGCCAGATCGTGCGCCACCACCCAAAGTGCGCGTCGACGTCCTTCGCGTGCTCGGGCGCCTCGGGGGCATTCACCTGCGGCCCCTCGGCGTGCCCCACGCGGCAGTGGACGAAGTGGCAGTGCTCGGCGACCAGGGCGAGGGTCGCGGGCCACCAGTCGTCGCGCGCACTCGTCGCGTCGAATACGTGCTCGCACACGCAGCACCAGTGGGACAGGTCGCAGTTCACCTTGAGCTTCCCTTTGAGTGCCTCGGTCTTGAGGATCTCGGCCGTCGAGTACGGATTCCACAGCAGCCGCTGCCGGTGCGTCTCGTGGACGACGGGGACGCCGAGCGAGGCCTCCATCGTGAGAGCGTACTTGAAGAAGGCAACCGCCGTCTCCGTGCTCCACGAGTCGTGCCCCGAGTGCGAGTTGACGAAGAGCGGCTTTAGCGCGGCGGCCTCGGTCAGCAGCTTGACGAACGAGGCGAGGTGGGCGTGCAGCTTGCTCGACGTGAGGTACTGGTACTCGCCCGTCGTGGCGTCGATGTCGCCGCCCGTCGTGTGGATCTGGCAGATGAGCCCGAGCTCGTGCTTGTCCAGCAGCTCGCGCAGGAGCTTCGGGTCACACCGCCATGTGAGCGTGGTGCACTCGATGGCGTCGAAGCCCTCTGCCTTGATGCGGCCGAAGAGTTCATCCCACTTGCCCGGCTCGTTGAAGCCATCGACGCCCCACAGCGTGCGCGCGATCTTGATGGTCGGCGCAGTCATGCTTTCCTCTTCACAGAACTCTCTTTCGGGATTTGGGTCGCTCGGGGCAATGTGTCGAAACTTGTGGGTACAGGAGGTACACGGCACGTGGCACGACGGCACGCGAGAGGGATCAGTCCCGCAGCCCGCCTCGTAGCCTCGCGCCTGCCTGACGTGCATGCAGGGGGTTTTGTCAACTTAATGACGTTGACTTTGTCCACGTCTCTGACGCCGGTGTACGCACGCTCGCTCGTGTTGTGCTGAAGGACCGGGCTGAATGAGACTGTTTTACTTGACTTGACTTAACTTGGATTGGCTTGTGGGAAAACGGCTCTGATTCAGGTCCTGATGCAACGCGTGGGTGCTTTCTTGAGACGCAGATTTTGTGCGTCGACGCTGGAGCGCGCCTCCGAGGCAAGAGTTCGATGATGCGCCGTGCGGCTGCGGGCGTGGCCTTGGGCACCTCTGCCTTCGCCTATGCACTGGCCGAGGCGCCGGCCGCGCAGTGCGAGGCCGGAGGAGGCGTGCACAGGGGCGCCTCTCGTCCGCTCCCCGGGCTCCGCTCGGCCGTCTCTGAGCGTGCCAACCAGTTGCGAGCGGCGTGCATGTCGACCGCGGCGGGGTCAACAGCCGCCGCAGCCGCACAACTGGACCCCCCGTCGGCGCAGCTCGTCTCCGCTCGCGAGAATCTCCAGCGTGCCTTGTGGATGTTTGGGCCCGGTGGGTGGCGAGTCTTTGCGAGCGCGGCGCTGGAAGCCGCAGAGGCGCAGGGGCTCGAGCTCTCGCAGCAGCAGCAGCAGGCGGGCGCGGCGCTAGACATCGGGTTCGCGCTGCCGCACTCGGCGCAGCCCTCGGAGGTGCTTGCGTGTGCGCTGGGCGTCGTGACGAAGTGCGCGCCGATGGAGCCGTCGCGCCGGCTCGCCTCGGCGATGGGCTGCTTGGGGCGCTCCATGCAGGACGCGATGCGCGGGGCGAGCTTCTCGCTCGAGCGCGACGTGCACACGACGGCCGTGCGCACTGACAGCGGCGCCGAGGTCGTGCTTCGCCTCAACATCGTGAGCGGGGAGGCGCGGCTCGACCTGCGCACGGCGCAGCTCGAGGCATCCGATGCGGTGCGGCTGGCGACGGCCTTCCGTACGGCGCACATGCCGCCCGCCGAGAACCAATGGAGCCCAGGCGACCCGGATTTGCCCGACAACCTCGCGAAGACGAGCTTCATGCCGGACTCGTAGTACATGTATAGAGCGTGACGAGCGTCGCTCGCGGGCGGGCGAGCAGGCACCCGTTCACCAGGGAGCCGCCTGGCCACATTCGGCGGCGCGAGGCGGTCGTTAGAAGAGATGTAAAGCTGGCTTTACAGGTCTATATAAAAAAGTCGGCTCACGTTTGACGATGCATGCGAAACTACATTGGTTTCAGGGGCTGCGTGAAAACTCGTGCGTCGCGACGGAATTTTGGGGGTTGTGGCTGAACCGACCGGACTGTCGCGGACACACAGCACCATGCCAACACCCTCTGAACCTAGCACAGCTGCCGCGACGAATGGCATGTCCCCGGATCTCAAAGGCGTCATCGTTGCGAGCTCTGGTGCCAACGCGAACCACGCCCGCGTAAACCTCGCTGCCATCAAGCTCAATTACACACGCATGCCGTCGTGCACGCCATCGTCACTGCGCTCATCCCTCACGATGGCGAGCTCGTGCAAGGTCGAAGGCGATGGGCTACGCAGAGCGATCGTGCGCCAGATGGCGACCTTCACCATTATTGCACGCAATGCTGCAGACGAGCTGATCAAGATGGGCGGTGACAAGTTCAACGTAGCGATGCGCGGCGCGAGCGCACTGCGCGCACGCGTCTTCGACAACGAGGACGGCACGTACACGGTCAGCTACTTCCCGTCAACATCGGGTCGGTACAACGTGTCGATCACCCTGAACGGCATCTCACTGCCCGGCAGCCCGTTTGCGGTCGACGTGCTCGCGGCTCGGCCAGACCCGTCGCGATGCCAGCTGCGCGGCGAAGCGCTTCACTCGGCGACGGCGCGTGAGTCGACCGCCTTCGAGTGCAGTTTCCTTGATGGCCTCGGCCAGTACACGCACGCTGATGACCTTGACGTCTACGTCGAGCTGCTGCCATCGACGGACGACGGCACCGACGGCCTCGAGAGGCTCATCCGAGCGTTCCAGTCGGTGGCCGATAAGGAGCGGCAGCGCGCCGAGAAGCAAGCGGCGGTCCTCATCAAGGCCAACCAGGGAGAGGCTGCAGCTGCCGTCCCGTCCCAGCCTGCTACGAAGAATGCCGCTTCGAAGAATGCGAAGCATGACGCCAAGGGCTCAGCGGCCGTGCCCTCCAAGGCCGTGCTTTCGTCCCCGAGCCCCGAGCAGCACAAGCGGCAGCCGACCAAAGAAATCCCCCCCACCGAGCTAAAGGCCCTCCCGGTCGACGAGGAGTCTGAGCCCGACAAGGCGGGATCGGACGGTAGGGTATCGTCAGCACAGGACGGTGCTGCGGCCCTCGCAAAGGTAGCAGAGGCCCTGCGGTGCGTCGCCGGGCTGAAGCCGCTGATCGTACGCGTGTCGTGCGAGCTCGACTCCGAAGTGCTCGGCATGCTCGCCGTGGGAGGCCTCGTGCGTGTCGTCGAGGCGCGCCCCACCGAGCACGGCGTACGAGCCAAGGTCGAGCTACAGCTCTGCCGCACGACCGACGAGCTGAACGGCGGTGGGCAGCTCTCCGCACGCTTCGCATACTCGGTGGCCAGCCCGGGCGGGGACACACGTCCTGGGTCTGCCCCGTCCTACCGCCCCGTCCTACCGTCCTACCGCACAGGCGCGGCCGGCGGCGGCACACATCGCCAGTTTGGTGCGGACTCGTCCTTTGTGCTGCCGCCCACCACCTCTGACGGCTCACCACGCTCGAGGGCGATGCGGCTGCAATGTTTCCGGCCCGACCGTGCCCACCGACACTTGTGGGGGCTCGGCGACGACGACGACGGCACGGAGATGATGCACGGGACGTCAGCACCGCCCCAGTACGGTTGGGTGACGGCGACGAAGCAGGGGGCGATCTATTTGGGCCCTCTTCACGAGCAGCTCGAGGCAGGCGAACGGCAGCGACATCTAACCTTATGGGCACGGCGCAAGGCGGCAGATAACGCTGCCAAGGCGGCCGGGGCCAAGATGCAGTCGAGAGAGGATCGAACCCATGTGCACGAACCATCTCAGGCGCACGAGCTTTCGAATGATAAGGCAGGGTTCGCCTTCGCCTTCGGCGGCGTCGAGCCCGGTAATCTGCACGCGCACGGCACCATCATCAAGGCGCACACCGTACGCTACTCGGTCGGGCTTGCCGGCCGATACTGGCTACACGTTGGCCTGCGTCAGCAAGCCGTCGCCCTCCCGGGGTCTCCTTTTCTGCTCGTCGTCTCGCCGGGCGCCGCGCACGCGCAGACGACGCACCTCGAGGTGCGCGACTTGCCCCTGCGGGGTGTTGTGGGCAAGGCTCCTGAGGACGGGTGCACGGTTCTCATCCACACGTCCGACCGGATGGGCAACCTGTGCACGAAAGGTGGCGCCCTCGTGCAGGCTGCACTCGACAAGCACGGCGCCAACAACGAGAAAAACCAGGTCGATGAACTGAGTGTGAACGTGGTCGACCATCAGGATGGCTCCTACTCGATCTCGTTGCGATCTGAGATCTCGGGCACATACCCGGTGCGGGTCACCATCGCCAACACTCATATCGCGGGCTCGCCCACGACGGTTGTCATCTCGGCGGCAACGCCCGAGGTGTCGAAGTGTGCCGTGAGTGGTGACGGCCTCAAAGCTGCGCGCGCCGGGCTGCCTGCCGCCATCGAGGTCTCGTGCAAGGATCGCTACGGCAACACGGCGCAGCGATCAGACGACATGCGCTTCGGTCTGCTCCTCGCGCCCCGGGAGCAAAATGCGAAGGAGGAGGCACCTGCTGGACCGCCACGCGGGAGCGTCACGAAGGAACGCGAACCGTCTGGAGCATCACGCGGCAAGGACGCGAGCAATAAGGAGGGTAAGGATCGTCGCGATCCCCTCGACACACTCGCGAATGCCAAGTCGATGGCGTTTACAGGCCTGTGGGTCGACGAGCGCATCGAGGGAGAGCGCGTGGAGGCGTACCACATCTCGTACACGGCACAGGAGGCGGGGGACTTCTTCCTACACGTCTGGATGGACCCGGATGGGAGTGGCGTGAGGAAGAGTGTCGTGGGCTCGCCCTTCCCAGTGCGCGTGAGCGGCGTGCGTGCCTCGCCCGCGGGATCCTTTCTCGGTGGCATCGATAAGTACTTGAGCGGTTCTACTCAGGGGCAAGGCTCAGCTCGGGGGGCGGATCAGCTTAAGGATCAGCCCGGGGACAAGGCACCGAACAAGGTCACCGACGAGGCGAGCGCTTCGGCCGAGCCGAGAGCCGAGAGTGCCAAACTGGGCGTAGGCGAGCGGATCGTGCTTCGGCCGCAGCTGCGTGACGAGTATGGCAACGCCTCCTCGGCACCCAACGGCGAACTCAAAGCTTGGATGGAAAACCCAGAGCGCACACGCGTCGAACTGGAGCTCAAGCAGCTCGCGCAGCTCGGGGCGTACGAGATTACGTACGAGTCCAAGGACAAGGGGTTGCACGCCGCTCACGTCGTGCTGGATGGCGAAGAGATCACCGGCTCCCCCTTCAAGTTTGTCGTCATGCCGGGTCCGGCGGTGGGCAGCAAGTCACACCTTACGCAGGTGATCGAGCCCGCGATCATCAACGTGCCGTGCGAGCTGCGCCTGCAGACCGTAGACAAATTTGGGAACACGCTCGACGTTGGCGGCGCCACCATTGCCGCGCGCGCCATGGGCACCGCCGTCTCCCAATGCACCGTCGAGGACAACAAGGACGGCACGTACTCAATTCGCTTCACCAGCTCTGTCGAGGGCGAAGGACGCGTCATTGTGCGCCTCGACAATATGGAGATGGCGCCCATTACTGTTCAGTTCATCGCGCCCGGCAAGGGCAAGGGCGCCCCCGCCCATGAGGCCGCTCTCGCCGCGGACGGTGTTGAAACTCAAGCAGACGGCGCGGCCGCGGCGGGAGTGGCCTTCCGAGAGAAGACCTCGAGGTTGTGAAGATTCTGTCGTGTTAACGTTCACACAAAGCGAAAGGTCAATGGCAAGGCAGTTTACGACGTTTACGCTGCGTACGCTGCTGGCACTCATCCGCTACATTATCCTCCGCTGCCGCGAGCAACTACCACTTCTTCTCTCGCTTCTGAGCGCGTACCTAGTTCGGTACGCCGTCACTGTCACTCCGCGAAAGCTGACGACCTCCGTCGGAGCTTCGCAGCAGCCACGGTCAGCGAAGGAGCCAGACAGCCAGCGAGCGCGTAGCTTGTCCTTCTCTTTGCCGCCGCAGCCGGCGAATCTGGAGAAGATGACCATGCGATACGGCGGGCGGGCGGGTGCCGGACCTGCCAACAGCCTAACCGCGCCCGACGGGCCCGCTCTGACGATGACGCAGTACGTGCTCACAACGTGCCGTGGCGAGGCTGCTGGTCTGGCGCGGGTGCTCGTGGCGCTCGAGCAGGGCGTGCGCGAGACGGGCCACCTGATGCGGCGCGGCTTGCGCAGCGCATGCAGCCACCTCGAGGGCGTCCGGCCGCGAGGTGGCGATGTGGACGCACTCGACCTCGCCGCAGCCTCGATCTTCATTAGAGAGCTTAGTTCGGTCGACGAGGTGAGCGAGCTCGTGCTCTCGACACACGAGGGCAGCTACGATTTCCCCGCGTCCGCGGACGTGAACACCAATGCCGCCCCTTCGCGGGGCTTCGTCGTCGTGATCGACCCGCTCGATGGGCAGAACAATGCTGACTCGGGCAGCACAGTGGGCACCATATTTGGTATCTACGAGCGGACGTCCAATTGGTGTGCAGCCGAGGTAGCGTCTGCGAGCGATGAAGCCAACGAGCTGGCGACGGACGGGTCGACGGACGGGTCGACGGTGGCTTCAGCCTCGGTGCACGGTAGCTCCTCCTCGCTGCGGCCCGCCTCGGAGCTCGTAGCGGCTGGTTACGCGATCTACGGCGCCTCGACCCAGCTAGTGATCTCTGTGGGGAAAGGTCAAGGGCTGCATGGGTTTCACCTTTGACTCACATGGTAACTTTGTGCTGACACGGCCGCACATCCGAACTCCCACCAAGGGAAAGACGTTCTCTGTCAACGTTGGGCTGAGCGGTGGGTGGGACGCACGCACCGCTCAGTACATCGGCGCGCTGAGCCGCGCTAGCCCCCCGCGCACGCTGCGCTACATTGGGACGATGGCGGCGGACGTCCACCGGACCCTCCTGTACGGCGGGCTCTTCCTGTACCCCGCCTCACGCGGCGCGCCACGCGGCAAATTGCGGCTGCTCTTCGAGGCGGGGCCAATGTCGTGGCTGGCCCTGCAGGCAGGCGCCGAGGCCGACGACGGCGAGGGCGCGAGTCCGCTCAATGCGGTGCCCACCTCGGCGCACGAAAAGACGCCTCTCTTCATTGGTAGCCGATTCGACGTTGAGGACTACTTGCGGCAGGTGGTGCACGAGCCCCCGGCGCTGGAGCTGAGCCCCCGGTGATGAGTGTGCGGTTTTCCCCACGCGGGGATGTTTCGTTGTTTCTTCACAGGCCGATGAACTGTGAACGGGTTTTTTTTGCCATGAAGTCAGCCCATCTGGAAGGCACGGCCGCCAAGCTCGCGGCGACCCGCGCGGCAGCGGGAGCGACCGTGGCCGTTGGCGACCTGTGCGCCGTGAAGTGGGGCTCGGTGCGCTTCGAGGCGACCGTGGAGGACGTGGCTACCGATCGTGGGCTGCGCGTGCAGATTGACGGCCCTCACGAGAAGCACGACTTGCTCGGCGCATCAATTTGGGTGACAGAGGATGACGTACAGGGGTTGAAAGTCCCAAAGGATGGGCTGCTGCCCGGATGGCTCACCATCGGTTCGACCGTGCGCACTTCCTTGCGCGGCGATGAGGAAGATGTGCTCATCCTCGACCGCCGCCAAGGCCTCAAGCGAGGCATCGAGGGCGCGCGTTTCAAGGTTTGCTCGCGCAGCGGCGAGCGGATGTGGCTGCGCTATCGCGACATCCTCGCCCATGAGGATGAGGACGAGGAGGGCGAGGAAGAGGGCGAGGAAGAGGACGACGACGACGAGGGCGAAGCAGCGCCCTCGACGGTCGCAGCCCCGATTACCTCGCCGCTGAAGCTCATCCGCGAGGGGGCGGAAGCGCTCGCCGCGGCGCTCGCGGACGCGGAGGTGGACGAGGCGGGTTTGTTCGAAGAGAGCGGGTGCGCGCACCAGGAGGCAGAGGCGGCGGCGGAGGAGGCGGCCGAAGAAGAAGAGGCAGCAGAGGATGCTGGAGCCGCCGGAGCCGTTGGAGCATCTGAAGCCGTTAGAGCATCTGGAGCCGTTAGAGCCGCTGGAGCCGTTGGAGCATCCGAGGCTGCGCGTGCTCCGGAGGCTGCGGCTCTGGCGGCGGCGTCTGCTCGCGACGTTCCCACCACGGACGACGACGAGGAGGACGAGGACGAGGACGCGAAGGAGGACGAGGACGCGTTGTGTGCGGCTGAGGCTGAGGACGGCGACGCCGTTGCCGCCGCTCCAACTGCTGCCGCCGCCGCCCCCGACACCGCTGTAGCTGGCGCAGGTCCGCGCTCACTACAGCGCGAGCGTGGGCGACGCGCGCCCACGAGCGCGCCAGCACCCTCTGCTTACCGCGCCCGCCCGTCCACCGGTGCCGGTGCGAAGCGACGTCGAGAGACGACGCGCATGCCCCGTGGCAAAGACCCCGCCGCCGCTGACAGCCCTGCTGCCGCTGCCACTGCTGCGGCCAGCACGTCGGCGCCGGTGATGGTGAGCGGGGCAACCGAGGCGTCAAGCAGCGCGATCCCCGAGGGTGTGGACGAGAATGAGGCGGTGCTTGTGCGCTGGGGGCACTCCCATTGCAACGCGGTCGTCCTCAAGCTCGATAGGAAGCGAGCCAGGGGCGTGAAGGTGCAATTTGATTCCGATCGGACCCTCGCCTGGGTGGCGGGCGGTGCAGTGCGGCTGATGCCCGAGGCGCCCGAGGCGAGCCTGCCGGCGTGGGCATGTGTGGGCGGCGCCGTCTTGGCGCTCGATCCGGACGGGTCTCCATCGAAATGGTATGCCGCAGTGCTCGAAGAGGCCAAGGCAGGCGTGGCGGACAAGGACGATGATGGGCTGCGGCTGTGGGTTCGCTATACGAAGAGCCAACTATGCCAGTGGGTGAAGCGGCTGCAGGTGCGTGAGGCGGGGGCTGAGGGCGGCGCAGTCGACGATGGCGGCGATGGCAGTGCGAAGCGGCGGCGGCCGGCGTCATCGGTGTCGGCTGGCGGCGATGAGGGCGACACGGAGCCTGATTCGGAGGAGGCTTCGGAGGAGGCGGAGGCGGGCGTGGCGATGGACGTGGATGAGGTCGGCGGCCCGGGTCCAGCGCGCATCCAACGACCACCGCCGCCGCCCCCGCCGCCCCCTCCTCGGCGGGCCACCACCCGAGAGACTGAGGAGGAGGAAGCAGCGAGGCTCGAGGCTGAGCGGCTCGAGGCTGAGAAGGCGGAGGCGGAGGAGGAGCTCGAAGCGAACGAGGCGGTGGTCGTGCAGTACGGGCGCAAGCAGTACAATGCGGTGGTGCTGCAGGTGGACGCACGCAAGCCCAAGGGGGTGAGAGTTCAGTTCGATGTAGACCGATCGACCGCGTGGGTAGCGGCCGCGGCTGTACGCGTGATGGCCGACTTCGCCCCGTCGGAGCTCCCACGTTGGGCGCGCGTGGGTGCGCAGGTCGAGGCAGTGGACCCAAACGGTGAGCGCTCTGTATGGCATGCGGCCACGGTCGAGGAGGCTGTGCGAGGCGTCCAGGCTAAGGACGATGACGGGCTGCGCCTCTGGATCCGTTACCGAGCGAGCGGCTTGTGCCAATGGGTACAGAGGGCCGAAGTGCGCGAGCCCGGCACGACGACAGCCGCAGCAGCCGCCACCGTCGCGGCAGCTAGCAAGCCGGCTGGCAAATCGGCTGGCAAGTCGGCTGGCAAGGCAAGTGGAGGGGCTGATGGCGATGAGAGCTACTTTGGTGGGGGCGGCGTCGCCGCCTCGGCTACATTGGCGCCGGCGGCCGAGCCGGGGTCGTCCATCGCTGCCAGGCGCCACGTCAAGGCGGCAGCCGCCGAGCCGGCCGCTTCTCGCGCTAAGTCCTCTGTCGACAAAGCTTCGCTCGCGGCGATCCGCGTGGTCGAGCTATCGTGTGCGAAAGGCCGCCCCGGTGCGGTCGTGTGGGCATTGCTAGAGAGAGCCCCCGCGGCCGGTGTCGAGTACCTCGCCCGCTTCGTGTGCAGTGCACGCGCCGACTTGCACTCCACACGGCTCCTCGCACCGAATGTCGTCGCGTGCACGGTGCCGGCGCGTGCCGGGTTGCGCGGCCGAGTGCGACTCGAGCTCTGCTCTCGGCCGCATGCACAGCCTGATGCGCCGCCTATACCACTCATGGGCACGCACGTGTTCGAGGTGCTCGACGACGAAGACGAGGAGGAGGAGAATGAGGACGACGAGGAGGAGGAGGAGGACGACGACGACGAGGAGGACGACAATTAGGGCGCTGAGGAAGCTGATTGAACGACGGTCGACGGGAGGAGATGCTGTTACCTCGCCTGAGCGCACAGCGGCACTTGCACTGACCACTGCTGCACAACGGCACCTCGCGCGCGGACCGGACGGTTTTGTTCGGCTCATGCCGCGCCGTGGGCGTAGCGTCACGGTCTACCCGCACGGTCTGTCGGCATTTTCCTACCGTATCGTGTGTCGAGTACCGCTATGAGGTAACGACCAATTTGAATTCCGACCGGACAGACGAGATAGACGACCCCAGCCTCACATACGCACGCCCAGGCGGATACCGCAGCGACCCGACCCCGGACCGCGCGTGTTCGGAGTTCGGTGTTGCGTGTTCTGTGACTCTGTGTCGCCGGTTCGTAGGCCTAAGGCCACTTCGTCAATCAAATTTCCGCCTCGAAATAAAGCGAAGTAACAACAAGGAGGTCAATATCGTCAACTCAGTGCACCATCGCAATCATCTTCTTTCACGTCACACTCTCGATGGCGGCGGTGGTGGCTGCTTCAGTGCCATCGAGAGAGTGTGACGGTTGGACTTCCTGAACTTCTCTCGGAAATGAGAAATGTGTGCTGAGCCCCAAGCTCCAAGAGTGCATGGATCCAAACAAAGGGAGCGCTGTTACGGGCGCACGTGGCGGATGAGCCGAGAAATCCCCAAAGGTTACGGGCTCATCGCCGGGAGCGAACTAGCGCACCGTCGGGTGTGACCGTAAGGCGGCGCATCAGAGGAATCTCACAGATGAAAGGCCGCCTTCGCTCAAGCGCGAATCATGGAAGCCGACGTCGGCAGGGTCCCGCGATCCAGCACGCACCCCGCTCGCACGCAGCCACTCTACAAGCTCTCGAATATCAAAACACCCAACGACCACCCCATAAGCCACCAGAAGACATCCTAGCGGTAATGGAACCGGGAGTCGTCCTAGAATGGGACAGTAGCCAGAACGACAGAGATGATCTCCGAGATTCACGATCTTGGAGATTATATCTCGGCGAGTTCCGGAGAACGCTCGAAGCGCGAGATGCAACAGAGGATCGGTAGGGCACCCAATACACCGAGAATATCCCTAGGTAGCTAGACAGGATACCGTTCACAGAGAGCTTGAGGAACAAACCCTTGGGCATAAAGGGCAGGGAGCACGTGGAAACTCAAGTGCATGCATTGCAATGCAGCATTTCAACAGATTCGATCGATGCGGAAAGATATGCGGATCCCGTGCGTATTTGCCTTCGTCGCCGCAACAGTGGCGGAAGTAGCCGATTCCGAGCGCTATTACCTCGCCGACCTCGACAAGTATTCAAAGTCGCAGCTCGGAGAAGAGACCGTCGTGCTGCGAGAGCTCTTCGAAAAGCAGGGCTGAGTGTTTGTGCAAGGCACATTTGTCGAGCTGGGGGCACTGAATGGTTTCGACCTGAGCAACACGCTGACGCTGCAGCACGCGCTGGATTGGTCAGGTGTCTTGATCGAGGCGTGCCCGACGCATTGGCCAGTTCTCGCACGGCGAGCCCTAAAGAAAGGCCTTCCGGGACATAGACAGCAAATCGTGCAGACCGTGCAATCTGCTGTCTGCCACCCGAGGCCGTCCGGCGGGACAATCCCCTTCTCGGTCCGATGTCATCCGGGCTCTGGCGTCAAGGATAATGTCTTGCGCGGCGACATTCTGATGCAGCGCGCTCGCGCGGCGGAGAAGAATGCGACCGTCGACGTCCCGTGCCATGGCTTAGGCCACATTCTAAAGTCGCACGGCGTGAAACACGTCGACTTTCTGTCCATCGACGTAGAGGGTTACGAGGTGCCGCTTCTGCGTTCAATAGATTGGCGCGAAATCTCTGTCTACTCGATCGTGATTGAGATGGATCATAACGGGCGGGATGAGGTCAGTGAGATCCACGCAATTCTCTCGCAGGCCGGCTTCCATCTCGTGGGCTTACTGGCGGGAGATGGGATCTGGGTGCGGCCAAGCGCGCTTGAGCACTCGGCGGGCGTACTGGGCAGCTGGAACTGTGAGAGGCGGCGGGTGGGTTGGTCGACAGCAAGGCCACGCCCTCCTCCGGCCGGGAGCGGGACTCACTCAAAGGTTGCGCAGCCACCATCTCAAGCGCGACGCAAGGAACGACACCACCGACTTCCTCCGATACGTGGAGCGTGTGGCAGAAGGCTTGCCGATCCGAACGCGGACGCCCCCGCCCGAGTCCGGTGCGAGCACTCTTAGTACGCTGGTCGCTGCGAGGCGACAAGTCCGCAAGTAGGTACACGAGATTGCCCGAGGAGAGAGGTAGTAGTCCGCTGTGAGTGACCCATTCTTTGTCCGCTGCGTGACGACATCTGACGAGTGGATCAGGTGGATCGAGTGGATCTGACGAGTGGATCGAGTGGATCAGATGCGCCTCTGACTGTCTCTGTTTCGTGTATTCATGCATCGTGCTGTTCGGTGCACGGTGGCCTGAGGCCTGTGTCTGGGCCTGTGTCTAGCCTGCTCCCCTCCCATGCCCTCTCCTCCCTCTATGTCTGGCTCTGACTCCGGCTTTTGCCGTTTTACGGTCGCGCCGCCCGAACGCGACTGTTCGGGAGCGCACGCGCGCTCGCTCGCTCGCTGCCTTCCATGGGCACTTGCACACCAATGTAGAATGTACAACGGCACCTCGCGCGCAGACGCGGACGGTTTTGTTCGGCTCATGCCGTGTGCCGCGTGGCGTCTCGGTCTGCCCGCACGGTCTGACGGCTTTTTCATACCGTATCGAGTACCCATTCGAGTACCGTACGGCCAGCATGACGGCCAGAGAGCTAATCTCTCTGCCGGCGGATCATCTCAGCAGTACCGACCCGCAACGCTCGGGCCCGGCCATCGTGCGACAATCGTGTGGCTCCACCTTGGGCCCGGCCATCGTGCGGCCGTCCTCCTCAGCGCATGGCGCTACCCATGGGCGCTACCTCGGCGCTAAGGGCAAACACCGAAAGTTGTACCGAGAGGACTCCCCATACAGTACGGATCGGCGCCGGCGCGTATCTGTGCCCACGGAGCCAACGACAGGCCGCACAATTCCACTTGCACTATTCACGCTGGTTGAGTCCGTCGCGCTGTCACCAGAAATGTTGAGAGAGCGAGTGAGCGAGAGAGTGATGCCACGATGTGGTCACGGGCTCGCCTGCCTTCCACTCGCCCTCGAAGACGACGGCGCCGGCGGCAGACCACTTCGTACCGCGCCCCTCCTGCTTGCCAGCCATCCACTCGCCCTCGTACACGTCGCCGTTGGCAAACCGGTACGTGCCGTGCCCCTCAATCTGATCAGCCTTGAACTCGCCCTCGTACTCGTCACCATCGTCCCACCGGAACTTGCCGCGCCCCTCCTGCTTACCAGCCTTCCACTCGCCCTCGTACACGGCGCCGTTTGCATAGCGGTACGTGCCGCGCCCCTCCTCCTCACCCGAAGCGTTCCTCTCGCCCTCATACTCGCCGGCCACCCCTTCGCCTGCGTTCATCGCGTTGCCGATCTTGGTGATATACTCATCGTACAGCCGCATCACGACCTCCTTGTCGCCCTTGCCCGTGAAGACCGCGTCCCGGATGCTCGACCGCACGCGCTCGATCCGCGGGCCCGCACCCTCGCTGCCGCCATACTGCTCGCTCGCCGCCTCGGGTGCCTCGCCGTCGATCTCGACCAGCTTGGGCGGCAGCCGCTCGAGCGTCGCCTTCAGCCCCGGAAGGTACGCCGCACGTGAGAGCCCCTCGGTACTCACGCCGCTCTCGAGGCTCGTCCATCCGCGTGCTGCGTACGGGCGCGCGTTGTGGTACGTGAAGATGGCCGTCGCGCCCACAAATGGCCCCGCCGCCACCGCGCGCTCTGCGTCCGCGTGCGAGGCGAAGCGCGCGCGATACCGTCCAAGCTCATCGCGGCCCACCCGCTCGATAGCGCCGTGAACACTGAGCGCTCGGTGCACCGCTGACTCAGCGGTCGCATCGCCGATCGTCACATGGAGCTCTGAGCCCGCGGCGCTGCCTTGCGGCACGGTGACCACCGTCAGCTGCCCATCGAGATTCGCCTGGAAAGTCTGGCCCGGGCGGATGCCTCGCGGAATGGTGGCGGCGAACGTCTTCGGCATCATCAACACCACGACCTCGCCGTCGAGGCTCGCCGGACGCGCGGGCACGGAGCGGTGGCGCATGACCATCGTGCCGAGCACGGAGGCGTACATGTCGGCCATCACCTCGAGCGCTTCCTTGAACACCATGGCATCGCTCTCGGAGCGCGGCTCCTGCGGCAGGCTGCAAGCGTCCCAGAAGATCGCCTTCACATGCGCGCCCAGCTCGCTCAGCAGGAAGCGGCACACGGCGCGCAAGTAATCGCCAGACGGATCCGACCCGTCGGGCGTGTCCCAGCCGTATGTGAGCGAGCCGATCTCGCGCCCGTTGCGGCGTAGTAGCTTGATTGCATCCACGGGCGTCTCAAAGATCCGGAGCTTCTCGGCGCGCTCGCGTTCCTCCAGGTCCTGCCGGCGCGCGATATTCGTGCCGATGGTGCCGTCCCGCACGCGGTCGGCGATGATCAACTTGATGGCGCCCGAGCGGAGGGCGTCCTCGAGGCGGTCGTCGAGCTCCATGAGCCGCGGGATGGCCTTGTGTTCACTGGCTTGAACACGTCGTGACGGGACCTTCACGTGAAGCGTCGAGCCCGCGGCGCTGCCTTGTGGCACGGTGACCACCGTCAGCTGCCCATCGAGATTCGCCTGGAACTCCTGGCCCGGGCGGATGCCTCGCGGAATGGTGACGGCGAACGTCTGCATTCCGTCTCCTTTGGCGTCTCCTTTGGCGTCTCCTTTGGCGCCACGGGAGGCCAAGTATTCCATCGCTCATCGCTTGACGAAACTCAATTGCTCGAAACGGACAGTTCGGAGAAAAGAGACTATAAAGTCAGGAACGCTAAGAGTCGCGCAGCTCACCCTCCTCGGGCTCATCTATCGCGGCGGCTGCGGGCGCTGTGTGCGGCGGCGCCCGTGCCAGGTGCATTGGCGGCGCCATCTCCTGTGTCATGGGGTGGTGCTGATGTGGCGTCGCGTGCGGCGGCCTGCCCATCATCATGTTCATCCTCGGCGGCGGTGGCTGCTGCTGCTGCTGGGGTATGGGGAAGTGCGGCCTGGGCCCCTGCATGGGCACCATGCCGGCCATGCCGTGCGGCTGCGGCGGTGCAATGGGCATGCCTGGCGCCGTCTTGGGCATGCCGCGCAGCGGCTGCTGCTGTTGCGGCATGGATGGCCTTAGCCATTGCGCCTGCTGCGGTTGCGACGGCATCATGGCTCGCGGCCACATGGGGTGTAACTGAGGGTGCAGCTGAGGATGCAGCTGAGGATGCAGCGGCAGCGGCAGCTGCGCATGGATGGCCCTTGGATGCATCGGCATGCCTGCATGCAACTGCTGTGGAAGTGCGGGCCGAAAAGGTGCGGATGCAAACCCATTGGGCGCCGCGGGGCCCTGCGGCCGACCCGCCGCCCCCAGGTGCGCATATGGCGCTGCATTCTGGTGCTGTGGCGGCAGTGGGTGCGGCTGTGCATGCGGTGGTTGCGATGGCCAACGCGCCGTGTTGGGCGTCGTGCTGGGGGCTGTGTTGGGGGCTGTGTTTGGGTGCTGCTGCCCAAAACGTGGCGACGGCTGCGACTGCGGCTGCGGCTGCGGCGATGGCAGCTGCGGCTGCTTCTGCGGCGGCGGCGGCGGCGGCTTCTGCGGCTGTTGTTGCTGCTGTGGTGGCTGCTGCTGGTGGTGCTGTTGCGGCTGCTGCTGCGGCGGCGGCTGCGGCTGCGGCTGCGGCTGCGGCTGCTGCGGCTGCGGCTGCGGCTGCGGCTGTTGCGGCTGCGGCTGCTGCGGCTGCTGCGGCTGGCTTTGGTGCACCTGGCTCAGATGCAGCTCGTGAAGCGCTTGAAGTGGCCAGCCGATCGGGTGCGCATAGCCACACCAGTTCTTGTTGCATGCAAAGCCCTCGCGGCACTTGCGATCGCCATACTTACTCCCGGCCACCCAGCTAGGCGCCGCAGCCGCCGGCGACGGCGCGCTGGGCGATGGTTGCGACATGCCAAACGGTTGCATGCCATTTCGTGGCCTACCATCGGCGCACATGCCCAGAATGCCCAGTGACGGCAGGCCAAGGGAGCGAACGAGGGAGTGTGGGCCACCGGCGTGCGCGGGCGGCGGTGGCGGCGGCGGTGGCGCGGTGGCTGCGCGAGGCGGGGTTGGAGGCGGAGGCCGTCCTGGCGCCGCATTTGACATTGGAGCAGAGGGCATATCTCGCTTTGGCTGAAGGATGACCCGCCACTCCGTTGAGCCGCTCGCGACCACAGCCAGCCCATCGACGCTGCCGATCCACTTCTTGGCTCCACCTCCGTTCTTGAGCACTTCCCTAGCAGTTGGATTAAGCTTGTATAATTCGGTGCAGACGGAAGAGAGGAGAAGCGTGCCGCCACTGGCTTTCACGATTGAGAGGGCGACATCCGTCAACGATCCCGTCAGATTGGGGGGCGTCAGAAATGCAGGCCGAGGTGGCGGCGGGAGCGAAGAGCCATCAGCCGGCGCAGGCGGTGTTGGGGTCGGAAGCGAAGACAATAAAGCATCAGCCTCGGCCTCCGCCTTCTTTCGTGCCCAGTCGTCGTCCTCGTCGGCCTGGCACTCTTCGGCGAGCTCGCGAGGACACCTATCATCGACATCCACTCTCCAGGGATCGGCGCAATGGCTGGGCGCCGGCTCCGCGTCCGTTTGCGTCGATTGGCGCGATATGATCGGAGCAGCCATCGTCGGTGTCGGCTGCGTCGGCCGCGTCGGCTCGGGCATGCGACTCATCCCGAGGGGTGAGTGGCCGCACGCCACGGCTAATCGCACGAGGGCATCGCCGCTCGGGGTGTGTTTGGATTTTGGTGCGCCCCCGTGTTGCGCGAGCGCGGAGCCTGCCACCTGGTTGCGTTTAGTCTTCGTGAGACCGCCGCTGCTGCTCGTCGCCGCGGCACTGGCGGAGGTTGTCGGCAGCGAGGGCAGCGAGGACAGCGGCTCCGGGGGAGGGGCGCCGTGAGCGAGGGCAGCTCCGGGGACGGCGTGTGCCGAGCGCCGAGTGCGCAGCTGTGCAGCCTCGAGGAGCGTGAGCGGCGTTAGGGCGCCCTCTCGCATCGCCTCGAGCGCACGCGCCATCTCGAGCGGTTCGAGGGGCCGGTCCGAGCAGGTGCCTACCTCGACCTGGAGCGCGCCCACGCCCGCCGAGAGCACTCGGAGGCCGGCCGAGGGCATGTAACGTGCTGCCCCTCGCACTGTGAGAACGGCGCCGCTCACATCGACGATCTCGACGACGGTGTAGATGGCCGGGAGGGTAGGCGTCGGCTGGCGAGTGAGCAGGCGAACGAGCAATCCCAAGCTGCTCTCAAGGGTATTACGCTGACGCAGCGCCTGCAGCTGCATGCGCCCGATGTGGATGCAGCGCAGCCAGCCGTAGGCCTCGGCCACCGGCAATGACCACACCAGCTCCAGACCGGTGCCCACTGCCGCCGCCGAGCCTGCGGTAGCTTTCGCCTTCTCCTCCTCTGCCTCCGCCTCCGCCGCCGCCGCCGCCGCCGCTGCC
>JWZX01002697.1:0-16954 GCA_001275005.1 Chrysochromulina tobinii | reverse complement strand
CCTTGCTGCCGCCTAGTTCGTAATCAAGTTGCCCCACGAGGGAACGCGCCCCCCCGTCGGTCCGCGACTAGTGGTGCCTACCCATTGGGTCCGGTGTGGGTGTCTTGCGGTGTCGAGTTCTAAACATTGGCAGCGAATCGAGAAAGCATTCAATTCCCAAACAGGTGTAGGGTGGGGGCCTTATAAGCATGAAAAATGTAGACCACTCCCCCTTTGGTCAAGTGAGTACCGGTTGGTCTGTAATTCATGTGAACACCAACAATCATGGTGGGCCGGGGCGTCCACGCCGCTGCCCTAGCCATCGGCATCCCCATAGCCGCACTCGCTGGTTCGTACCTAAGCACCTTCCTCTTCGAGAGCCACCGTACTCTGGAAAACTATCATCTTGGTGTGCGTGTTTGGCTGCGCAGTTGGATCGCTACGGTAACACATGCTTCGCGAGACGCTCTTGATGAGGATCAGACGTTGCTTCCGGTTCATTTTGTGTGGGTCCTGCGCCGGCGTGGCATGAATGGCACGTTGCCGCTTGCTGATCCGCACCACGCTCTCACCACCGCTCAGGGATGTGCCATCGAGGCTGCGCTGCGCGTCGCTCCGCATGTTTCTCTCTGGGTCGTTGGTGCGTCACTCCTACCCGCCAAAGCGCATCGCGATGCTTGGACATCATGGCAGCGTGGCCTCGCGAGGCACAGTGATCGGCCACTCGGCCAGCTTGTCGTGCGTTTGCACCAGTTCCATGAGACGACGTTGGTCGGCTCTGCCTTGCGATCGCGCGGTGTCGGAGCCATGTACAGCGCACACGAGTGGGGCTCGCATGGGCTGCCCTCGCACCCTGCCGCGGTGTCCGATCTCGTACGGCTCGACGTGCTCGAGGGCGAGGGTGGCATCTACCTCGACCTCGACGTCATTGCCCTGCACAGCCATCTGCTGCGGCTGCGCGACGGTGTCGGCTTGCAGGCAGCTCCTCCCTGGCACCCGTTCTCAGGCGGCACGGCAGCGCGTCCGCTCCACGCCCTGCTCAGCAACGCGGTGCTCGTGTCGCGGCGGCCCAACGGCAGCCTGCCGCGCGAGATCGCCCGCTGTGCCTGGCGCAGTCTCGGAGCTCTCGGGGCGGGCGCGGCCGCCGACGGGAGCGGAGCGGCGCGGCTCGAAGTGTCAGACCTCCTCGGCCCGCAGGCGGCGACGGAGGCGTGGGTCGAGAGCAGCGCGTGGCGCCCACCGTGGCGCCTCTACTCGGAGACCCTTTTCGGATTCGCAGCATGCGGACGTGACCACGACGGCGCGTCGCGCTGCGTCGACTATTCATCGAGCGACTTGCCACTCGACTGTGAGATAGGCGCGACAGGTTGGGATGCCTTTCTTCACGGCCGGCTCGCGCAGCATAGTATCAAGAGCCTGCGCTTCAATTGGCGCGCGCGTCGCTACCCAGAGCACGGGGAGGGCAGGCCGGCGTGCGAGCAGGGGCAGGGCACGCTGCGGGCGCGCATCGCTCAGGAGGCATGCCCCGCCGCATGGGACCTGTCGGCAAGGCAGACAGCCGCCGGTAGGAGGCGTCGAAGGACGAGGTAGTGCAGCTGTATAGCAAGCTGTAGGCTAAGCACTGAGCAACTCTGGTTTTCAACCTATCTCGAATCAAACCGAAAGCATGTCGCACAGCCTCAGCCACATAAGTTAATTTTAGCCGCACGAGCCGGCTGAACGCCAAGCGCGACTCCGTCTGCAACTGGCTGGCTTTCGGTGGGGCAGCCGGCCTCACGCCACAGTGTGGGATCGCAATCGATCAGCGGCCCTCTCGCGCCCATAGTCCCGTCCCACACGCTGCGCGTGAAGCCTCCCCCGCGCATCTGTTACGTCCCTCACTCGTCCTCCACCCAGTCTAGGGCTTCCTTGATGTACTTGTACCCAAGGCCCACCAAGGCGAGCGCAGGAGGCGCCGCGCCCACTTGCCAGGGCAGCCATTCTGCGTACCCGACGCCTCGCGCCATGAGGGTCGCGGAGAGAGGAATCGAGGCAAAGGCAAGGAGCTCGGCGTTGATGATGCTCGTCATCCGGGCAGCGAGCTTCTCCGACATGGGCGCGATCGGAACGTCGGGTGTCTGACGCTGTGCTACCGAGCGCTGGATGATCTTGACGGTCGGGAAAAACGAGGCGGCGCCCGCAACGGAGAGGAGCGTGAGCTTCACCCAGAAGATCGGCTCATGCGAATAGAACTCCCATCCCTTTCCAAAGCTGGTGGCGCGTAGGTAGCCGGTCACCGCAAGCAGCAGACCGGCAACTCCATAGGCAGTATCAGCAATTACAAGCGTCTGCTCCTCCGCCATGTTCATGGAGGGTTTGACAAGGAGGCGTTCCACCGTGAGCGATGCAACACTCAGCAGGATCGCGAAGTAGTGACCATATGCTACGAACGCGGCCGCGATGGCGTTGGGCGTGTCTGCGTCCGTGATGAGCACAGTGGCAGCCTCTGCAGCCGTGATGAGCGTGGTGGCGGCCTCTGGCGGTGGCACCATCATCATCGTCGGTGCGGAGGCGCTCTTGCGGAGACGCACGTTTTCGGTGCGGAAACGCACATGATTGTTGCGGACGGGTGCTCGCCACGCGTGCGATGTTGCACAAAAGCTCACGACGACCACGAGGAGTTTCATGTCCGATCGGTCCCGCTTGTGTGCTACAGTGCGCACTTGACCGGGGTGACGCCCTAAGCCCTCCTGGTGAGCGAAGGGTCGGCCATGATTTGACGGAACGATCTCAGTTTTGCGAGATGGTGTGAACCAGGTGCGAACGGATGCACTACAAACTTGCAAGTTACTCGACAGCGTACAGGCAACAGGGCTCAGGGGAAAGCGAAAGCGCGGCGTTGATATACGACGAACTCACTTAATGTACTCTTGACCGGCCCCATCCCTTTCTGTGTTTACCACGGCTGCTGCGGCGGCGGCTGCGTCGGCGGCTGCTGGGGCTGCTGCTGCTGGAGCTGCTGCTGCTGGAGCTGCTGCTGCTGGAGCTGCTGCTGCTGGAGCTGCTGCTGCTGGAGCTGCTGCTGCTGCTGGAGCTGCTGCTGGAGCTGCTGCTGCTGCTGGAGCTGCTGATTCTGCATGAGCTGCATCTGCTGCTGCATGGTCATCGCAGGCATCCCTGGGGGCAGGCCGGGCACCATGCCCAAGCCGCCCATGCCGCCCATGCCTCCCATTCCGCCAATGCCGCCCAAGCCACCCATGCCACCCATGCTACCCATACCACCCATGATGCCACCCATCGACGGGTTCGTTGGTTGCGCCATCCGCGGCATCGGCTGGGCTTGCTTGACGACGGCTCGGTGCGCCTCCTGTGCCTGGAGCATTGCTGCGGCCATCGCGGCCGCCTGGGCGGCCTGTTGGGAGGGCTGCGCCAGCGACTGCGCCGGGGACGAGCCCGCTGCCGCCGCCGCCGCTGCCGCCGCCACCGCCAGCTGCGCCGCCGCCACTTGCTGTGGGTGCGCCACTATGTGTGGACCTTGCCCCGGCGCATAGGGTGACGCATGCTGCTGCTGCTGAGCGTGCTGCTGCACCGCCGCCTGGTGCGCCGCCTTTTGCAGTGCCGCCGCCTGCCCACTGAACGACACGAGTTCGGCAGGCGCGGGTGGCTGCATGACCGACGGCGCCAGAACGACGCTCGCGCTTTGAGGCGGTGGTGCGCCGGCAGATGCGGCAGGCATTGCACCGCTCGGCTGGGAGAGGATCGGCGCGCCGCCGAGCGACGAGCGCGTCGAGACCGCCCGATCGCCCGACGCGCCGCCAGTGAGAAAGAGCGTGAACTTGAACAGCCCGTCCGCCTTGGATGCATGCAGACGTTCACAGAGAGGGCCGAGGAGCGCGCGGTCGCCCAGGTCGAAGATGTACTCGTCGAAGGGGCCAAGCGAGGTGCGCTGCCAGACGCTCCACCGGTCCCCGAACTCGAGGCACGCGCACAGGGCAATGGGCGCACCGCCGCCACCGCCGCCGCCACCGCCGCCGCCACCGCCGCCGCCACCTTCGCCGGGGAGCGCGCGCCGAAGGATAAGCGTCAGCTCTCCGTCGCAGCCTTCGACCCATCCATCGTGCCCCGCAAGCCCCGGCGCGGGCTCGTCGGTCTTGATGACGGCGGGCTCGGCCGCACCCAGCGTCGTGCCCTCCGCGGCGTTATCGGGGCCGTTGTCCGCTGCGCGCTTCTTACTCGCGCTGCGCATGCGCCACGGCATAGGCCGGACCTCGAGTGAGATAATCCACTTCAACCCGAGGAAGGCGAGAGGCTGCTTGAGCAGCTGGCGCGCCTCACCTTGCGGCACGCCGCACAGGACGCTCAGATGGTGCCGCCGGCGAGGCACCGACCAGAAGCCGAGAGGCTGGAGCACCTCGGCAGCACTCACTGGCCGGAAGGGGCTCGTGTCGAAGCCGAGGGCCACCTCGGCGCGCTCGTTGGGTGGTACGCGGTTGAAGTGCGCCTCGACGCGCTGCCGGTGCTCGTTGAAGCATACCTGCTCGTCGGTCAGCTTGGGCGGCGGCGCGGGCGGGGGCGCGGGCGCGGGCGGCCGCGGCAAGCTCGGCATGCCGGGCATGCCGACAGGCATGCCGTTGAGCGTGAGCTTGGTAATGGTCAGCGGGCCGCTTGGCGGGAAGTTGACCGGCACGGGCACGCAAACCGAGATCTTCTTCATCGGCCCACCGTCCTTGGACATGGGCACGGCCGCACTAAAGTTGGTGATCGTGTTCGCGTACGCGGTGCAGAAGGTGAGCTTGTCCCCAGGATTGGCGCCCTCGGGTAGGGTGATCTCAACCTTGACGATGCGCGTGCCGTCGGGCAGCGGCATGCCGGGAGCGGGGGTCGTCATGTGAGGCGCACTGCCACGCGCTAAACACACTTCACTTAATGTTCACAGAAATGTCAAGCCCACTTTTCAGAGCTTCAAGAATGGCCCAAGCCCCTTGAGCAAACTTGTGCCCTGACCTGACCTCTTCTTGTCTTCCGTGCTTCCCGCCCGCGCCTTCACCATGGCGGCCTCGTCTGCGGGCGAGCCATGCCGCCTCACTCCACTATCCTCCCAAGCCCTGCTAGCGCGCCTTCACATGCCTGCTCTTGCACGCACCGCGCATGAGTTCCTGAACGGTTCGCCACTGTGCTCCTCTGCCGAGCACTTTGCCGAGGATGGGCCGCAATTTGAACCACTCGTGTCGCTGTCTTCAAGCTTACAGCCACGAGGAGATTGTCCACCAAGGACAAGATGTTGCAGGAGCTGCAGCGAGGAGGCTCGCGCGCTGCTGTGGCACTGTAGCCGCTGCAAGGCTACTAGGTGCACGAGGTGCTTGCGAACGACCGCTCTCCACCAGCTGCTTGCAGAGCAGAGAAGGCAGCTGCTGCTATTGGGAACGCCGATAAAGTTCTCAGCACCGGCCGCTGCCGAGGACGCGCTCGGCGCCTGGCCTGCAACCGACGAGCGCGGGCGTGTATTCGCGTGGTTCTTATGGACGGGCGACAACCCCTTGCCCGCGTACCTGCAGTTGTGCATCGAGTCGTTTGAGCACGCGGCAAGTGAGCGCTTCTGCGTTCGCGTCGTGCGGCCGTGGCACCTCCAGGAGCTCTTCCCGGCGTGTGCGGGCTGCGTGAGCGCGAATGGTAGCCAGAGCCATCAGAGCCTCGGGCTGCATCCCGCATACGAGGCGCTCTCGCTCGTGCATCGCTCGGACTATCTGCGCTGCGAGTTGATGCACCGGTACGGCGGCCTTTACTGCGACTGCGACACGATCTGCTGCACGTCACTCGGCGCGCCGCTCGAGGCGCTGCACGGGTACGCTGCCATCCTGCCGAGCCTCGCGCTGCTCCACGAGGCCGGCATGAACGTCGGCCTCTTCCGTCGAAGCTCAGCACTCACCCGCAGCTGGCGGGACGCATTGCTCGCACGCCTCGAGTTGCGACAGGCGGCCCTCTGGCAGTTCCGCAGCGAGTTCCCGCTCAGCGTGCACGAGGACTGCCTCGATTGGAACGAGCTGCTCAGGGACATCGTCGTTCCGCTCGTGGCGGCGCTCGGCCCGCGCGGGCTCTGGGCGCAGAGCGGCGCCGCTGGCGCCCAGGTCGACTGCGGCCAGCACCTGCGCGCGCATCTGTGGCTGCCCACGAGGGAGCAAGGCTTCGACCCGCTCGCGGTGCGCGATGAGATCGAAGGCGATGGCAGCGACGGCGGCGGCGGCGGCGACGGAGGCGACGGCCGCACGCTCGTTGCGGGCGTCGCCGCGGACGTGCTCGTCCTCACTAACAATGCCTACGGCGGCCGGCTGAAGGGGCTGTCGCGCGCCGAGGTTCTCGGGAGCGACGGCGTGCTGCCTCGTTGGTTGAAGGCTGCGAACGGTCTCAGATAGGGGGGTCTCACGTTACTTTGCCCAGCAAACACTGTCTCCACATTCCGACGACGAATCGACGACACTGCTCAGTCACCCCAGAAGCCCAGATCGTGTTTTTTAACAGCCAATTCACACACGCGTTTAGAACCGGCGCGACGGCACTCATGCCGGCCGAGCTGGATCTCGCTCTCCCTCAGGCTGCCACGCGTGAGCCGCCAGCAGTGCAGCCGTTTATCGCACGCAAAGGCGGCGGCCAACGACGCTGGGGCGGCGGCAGTGGTCGAGGGGGCGGCCGAGGTGGATTGTGGGCCCTGGACACCGTAAACGCGACATTGAGCGCCTTTGCCACCGAACACCGCGCGCATGCCTCCACGTTGCGCACTACTGGTGCGCCCACACTCGCCGAGCTCAACAAGCAAGCCCACGTCGCCACGGCCACGAGCGTCACGCCTGGCACGCAGCTACTGTGTTCGCCCAAGTCGACGCGTCTGCCCGTGCTCGCGCGCTTCTGCAAGCGTACGGCCGAAGCGTGCGGGCCCGTCGACGAGGTGCTACGAGATGCGCTGCAGCCGCCATCGGCGCGTGACCGCCCGCCGCTTGTACACGTCGAGCTGGGGCGTAAGGGTGCGGGCTTCGGCGCGGTGATGCAGGAGAAAGCCAATTTGCTGCTGCTTGGTCTCTTGGCCGGGCGCCCCGTCTTCTACTATTCGAGCGGTGACGCCTTCAATGCAGGCCACACGCTGCTCAGCGCCACTGGCCTTGGGGGCACTGGTGCAGGCGTGAGTCGTGCATCCGAGCGTCCGTTGGATGGGCTGCCTCAAGCGCTCGGGTTCGCCTCTGCACGCGAGTGCTCGGCCAAGCTCGCGACGAAGCAACGAGTATTTTGGCAATGCCCGGCGTGGCGTACCTTTCGGTCCACAGGTGGCGCACCGGCGCAATGGGTGCCTACCCTCGATGACGGCGATGCCTCGGCCTTCATCAACGGGCCGATGCGCGCGATCTGGGACCGCTGGACACATCGCGTCCTGAAGCCCGTCGAGGCGGCCGAGTTCTTCCCCAACCGCTCGGCCATCGCCTTTATGTCGCCGAGCGTCACGAACGCCTTCCTGAGCGACTTTGTGGGCGTCTTCTCTGCGCCGGACACGCCCTTAGGGCGCAAGGTGCAGCTGCTCGCGCGCGGCGCGGGAGAGTTCAACGGGCCGATCTGCCTTGTGCGCCACCTTACCCGACGGACGAGCAAGGCGGTGCTGCGCAACCTGCTCTTCATCCTCTCGCCCACCGCGAGCTGCCCCGAGCCCGATGCTGCGGAGTGCGCCGACGCCCAGAGCGGCGCGCTGCTGGTCGGCTTGCACCTGCGCCGCGGCGACAAGGCAATGATGCGAGAGTGCCACGAGTGCGTCAACCTCGAAGACCCCGATGTACAGCCGACGTCCGCGGATCGGATTGAACTGAGCCACTTTGAGCAAGGGCTTGCCTCTGTGAATCGGACCGTCACGCACCTACGCACGAGCCTCAGGCGCGAGGTGATGGTCTTCGTGGCGAGCGACACCGTCCAAGGACTCCACATGGCTCGTGTTGCGCTCGGCCCTCGTACGCCTCTGATTACCGTTGATGGCTTCGCTGTGCACTCGACGCGCACGCTGCACACGGCGACGCCCGACGGCATCAAGGTGGTCACTGACCTGCTTGCCATGGCCGTGTCGGACGTGCTGCTCGCGGTTGGCCAGAGTAGCTTCTCCGGGCTCGCGAGCGCCATCCACGGGGGCGTGCATCGCGTGGGGGGGCGGTCCGTCGGTTCCGAGGTTCACTTTGATGAGGCGGAGATGATGGCACTCCGGGCGAGCTTTGGGCTCTCGAGAACATGAGCAGAACCATGAGACACAATGAGAGTTCCTAGCAGCCCGTCGACCACTAGTCGACCACGGGTCAGCGACCTCCGGTATCTAGGTCGTGTGAAGGTCCTCGAGCGGTCCGGTACCCAAAACGCTGTATCGGCACAGGAAGATCGATGCCCATGAACAGCAAGTGGACGAGCGTCCAGAGCGTCGTCGCCAGCAGCAAAGGCCAAGCGCTCTTCGCCTTCGACCAAAATGCTCACATGGGCGCACTGCGGCGTGGCATGGCCGACGACCAGGAGGAGGCCAGGAATGCCGGGGACTGGAGAGCGATTGGCAACGACGAGATGTACTTGGAGGAGGTGCTCAATGCTCGTGTGAGGCTACGCTACAACGGTGCTGTGGTGCAGGAGCTGCGCAAGTGGGTCCGCGCGACTGAGTCGCTCAACAAGCGCTCTGGCGGTCAGCCTTACATCCTCTTCGTGGACAAGGTGCTCTACACGACCGTGATGAGCAAGGTCGTGCTGGCAATGACGGTTAAGATGACGCTGCCAGAGATCACGACGACAACCGAAGAGGATTGGACGCTCGACAGCCGCGGTGAGCCTGCGATGGGCCTCGAGCGGTACAAGGACTGTCTCTTCGAGCTCGCCGACTTGTGGACGTCGGGTCCGGATCCGGCGGAGTATGCCACGTTCCTTTCCACGCTGCTCGCGTCGATCTACTCCTGGCCGACCTTCAGGGCGGATCACGTGATCAAGCGCGGCGTCGCGCGCCCGCCCGGCTTCCCCGAGGACGAGGAAGACCCGGCGCGCCGGCAGCAGAAGTATATGCAGGATGAGGATGGTAAGTACGTGGTCAAGTCCAAGTTCATGCAGGACGCTGAGGAGCAAGCGCGCCAACGGCACGAGGCCGCGCAGCTGCTGCAGAAGCAGGCGAAGGCGGCGCAGGAGCGGCAGCAAGCCAAGGAGCAGGCCAAGGCAGCGGTCCACGCCGCCGACGCCTCGATGCGCAACGCTCTCGAGGCGAAGCTCGGCCGCCTGCCGACGAACGCGGAGCTCACCGCGGCGCGTGACGAGGCGATGATGGATCGGTTGCGTGCCGAGCTGGGGCGTGAGCCGACCGAAGCGGAGCAGGCGGCCGCGCGCGAGCACGAGATGATCAAGCGGCTCACGGCCAAGAATGGGAGCCCGCTGAGCTCGGCCGAGCTCGCACACGCGCGTGACGTGGCGATACGTGAACGGCTCGAGGCGACGCTCGGCAGGCTTCCGACGGAGGCAGAAGTGGCGGCCGCGACGGAGCAGTTGGTGCGAGTGCAGCTCACGATGAGCCTCGGGCGCGAGCCGACAGCGGAGGAGATGGAGGAGGCGCGCGAGGTGCTGCTGCAGCAGCAGCTGCTTGGGAAGCTCGGCCGGCCGCCCAACGCACTTGAGCTCGAGGAGGCGCGTGAGATGGCCATCCGGGCGCGGCTGACAGCGGCGAATGGAGGGCGCGAGCCCACCGAGGACGAGATGCATGCCGCTCGCGACAACGCGCTTCGGGTAGCTCTCAAGGTGAAGCTCGGGCGCGAGCCCACACCCGCAGAGCTCCGCATGAAGCACGAGGCGAGTCGCAAGCTTCGCGCCAAGAGCGCCGTCTTGGGCGGAGAGGGCGAGGGCGGCTGCGGCGGAGAGGGAGAGAGCGAGCTGCACTTTGGCCGTGTGAGCGACACGCAGATGGGGCGGGTCGCCGCGGCCATGCTCAAGAAGCAGTGGCAAGACTTGCACATGCAGCAGCTCAAGCTGCTCCCCTCGCCGCGCGTAGGCTCGCATGCCACGGTGCTTGCCCAAGCTGCCGTCCTCGCGGCGTCACTGCTTGGATGCCAGCGCCCGGAGAGCCGTGCACCAATCTACCGGCGTCACCGCGTGCACGCCCCGCTGGCTGCCGTGCCTGCCCCGCCGACGCGACTGCCACACATCCTACCGGCCGCCTCGAGAGACGCGCGGGCGTCGACCGCCGCGACAGACGCGCCATCAACGACTCCAACGGCTTCACCGAGGGGCACCCTTCCCTCGGGGGCATGCCCGAGCCTGCGTCCGCCAGAGACCGAACGAACGGCGACGCAGCGGCTGATCGAGCACGCTCGGCGGCAGGCTCTCGAAGTCTCGCACCGGGACGCGTACTGCAGCCGCTCGAGACGCGGGGCTGACGCCGCTGGTGGCGGCGCACTATCGGCGCGAGGGGCGATGTACGTGCGCTACATGGACAGCGCTCTGGACAAGGCCGCACGCTCTAAGGCAGGCCACCCACGCGCCACGCGTGCGCGACCGACCGCGACGGAGTCAACCCCTCCAGGATCGATGGGAAGCTAGAGCGTAGAGCCGAATGTTGAGACCGACACGTGCGCCGTCGCGAGTCGAAGTAGAGATGTAGCATTTTTGTTTTACTATAATATTATAGTATACTATGTAGCATTCTGTTACAAGACCGTAGTCATCGTCGCCGGCGAGGCTGAGCGACGGTATTACGAGCGACGGTCGTCTCTGCGACCGTCGGACGGACGCGCGCCGGCGCATCGACGGCGTCGCGCGAGGGTGTGCAATCGGCTCGCGAGGTGCCCGAGGGTGCCGCCCGCGCGGGCACGGTGCTCGGTGGAAGAGCCGAATAGCGCTTTAGTCCCGCCCGGTGGCATCTCGCACTTGCGCAATGTGTGTGTAGTCACATTTCCGTATACTTCCTCTGTGGGCTATGCTGCATGCGAAGAATTTCTCTGGCACAACATGGCAAGGGGTGCTTCTCTTAACTTCTCGTCGCGCCAACATTCAAGTACCGCGCGGAAGGCAACCCGTCAAAAACATGGCGGCTTCTTCTCGTCTGTGCACTCTGCCGTCTCGCGGACGCGCGAGCAATTGAGCTACAATTGAGCCCGTGATGGAGGGGAGAAGGGGCGCCATTTCGACGTTCCGAAGTAGTCGGAGCTCTCCTTGGTCCTTCGCAGATGGCCAGCGTAGCCGACGACGGGCATCCGTTGCGGCATCAGCCTGTTATCAAGCGCGTGGTGACTCGTGTAGTAGTGTGGGCCCGCCACGCCGCCCCGAGTCCCGTGTGGCTCTGATGCACATCGGCTCACCAACGGCCTTGGCTGTATAGATGCGACAGATGAGCCTCGCTGGACGCTTTCGACTGGAGCGTTAACTGGAGCGCTCCGCGAGTGGGCCAGCTGCTCTGGCTTCGCCTTCTTGGGCATCCAGGCTGACGGCTGTGCCGCGTGTCGCTCGGGCTCCTGGTGCTCGCGCACGGCATAGCGTTCTTCCTCGCGTAGCACGCGACGACGCGTTGCCGTTTGGGTTTCCGCGCCCAAAGGACCCATGGCATCGTGCCTTATCCTCCCAGGAGGTGGGTACATGTAGATTCATCGTGTGTGCCTGCATGGATGGTGAGTGCGTGGCCATTGTTCTTCCGTTGGACTGCGTTTCCTCGTTGGAGCCGAGCTTGATCTTCTCTTGCCGGCTAGGCGCCGTGTAGGTCGGATCTCCCAAGGAACGGCCATCGCACGCGGCGGGACTCTTCGGCGCAGGCCTAACAGTGCCACCTCGATGAGATGCGGGCACATTGCGGCCAGGATCCGGGGCCTTTGCAGGCTCGGCCGGGCCGGCGGTGGAGATGCCCATGGCGGAGGTGGCGGCGACGGCGGGCGCGAGAACGGCTAGTACTGCAAAGGCCGACTCCTTGTCGAACATCTCGTCCTCAGTAATTGCGACGGACGATTCGGCGGCGGTGGTGACCTCGGCCGATAGCAGACCGCGGAGGCGGTGGTGACGGCCGAGTCGGCAGGCGTGGAGTTAAGTTGCTTGTTCAATGCCCTCTTGATCGGCTTCATATCGACCGGACCTTGGTCCGCGTGCGAACACAGTCACGGAGAAGGAAAATGGCGGGGCACCCACAGGGGGTATTACAGGGGGTACCACACTCCAGATCAAAACGCACAAAGCAAGCCCTTAAAAGCTCTCGTGCCAGCCAGCCAGCGCTTCCTGCAGCTTTCCTGCAGCGCAAAACCCTTTGGCGACCTGAATTGTGCGCGGCCAATTAAAACCGACAAGGGTTTCGTAAATTACATGACGTGCCAACGAGTTTATCCGTGTTGCGCAATCGTTTGCATGCACACAGCTGCGCCCGATGAGAGTCCGCTGTTCGGTCAGTCAGTCAGTTATGTCGCTGACTCGCGCCCCCCCCCCGCCCCCCGCGCTCACCACACATTTCCATCGCAGCTCCGTCGCACGACCGCCAAAGGACGGAACGATCGAGTCCGCGCTGCGCGCGGCACGACCACGGCTGCGCAGTGCGGACCGGGGCGTTGATGAGAGTGAATACAGTGTTGGCTCCCGCGTTGACCGGCTATGCATACCGACAAATCTTGCGTCTCACTCTTCGTGCGACCGGATCACAAGACGAAACTAGAGTTCGCATAACCGTTCGACTGTACCGTGTACGGCAACACGACGAAACTCGCCTTCAATGCGCCGCCCCACACGACAAGCGCCCGGGACTGTGCGCTTGAAACGCGCACGCCGCCTCTCACGGAGGTCTCGTGGCACCGCAACATTGGACGCAAGCGCCATCAGCGCCTGCGAGGCCTCGAGGGCTACCTGCTGCCCGTGGCGACGGCAAATGCGCTCGGCATGGCGCTCGTCGCATTGCTCACGACGTCCTCGTCGGCCCCTGCCGCCAGCGCAGGGCTTGCGAGCAACTGGCACTCAAGGCTCTTGAGCGCGTCGTCGAGGGCGGCGGCGGCGGTGGAGGGCCTCGTCGAGGGCCGAAGCCGCGCCTTCCGACGCGCAAACGCGCCAACTTGATCGGGCTGGCATGCTAGTTGGGTAGCCGCTGCAAGCCTCTTCGCGGCATCGGTCGTCGACGCCACATTGAGTCGCCGCAGCTGGTCAGCCACGGGCGGCGCGAGCTTGGCAATGATGGCCTCGGCAGCTGCAACGGATGCAAGCCGGTCGGACGCATCAGCCACTAGGCTCTCATCATCTGCCACCTAGTCGGCCAACGGCTCACGTTTGCGCGCCGCCGCGAGCGAGCAGCCGGCGCATAGCATCGCGCGCGTGCCGCTCTGCTGCTGGTGGGCGATGCTATGCTGCAGCATAGCTGGTGGGCGATGTGTATAGTAGCGTTCGGGGAACTCGCGCGCACACGTCAAACAGGTGAAGGCCATCAAGTATTTGAGGTGTCCAGTCAGCATCCGAACGGTCGCCTGAGAGTCGCGGCCTGTGGCACCTCCGTCGGGATCAAGCAGCTCGCGAGGGAGCTGCAAACCAGGAACCATTCCGTCCGGCATCATCCTCACGTCAGGTACTCGGCGGTTTGGTCTCGCCCTCGCGCAAGTACCGGTTGAGTGGCAGCTTCTTCACCTCCTAGGGAATCTCCATCGCCTCGAGGCAGCACGCTCATCATGCAAAACAGACACCATCCTCCGCGATCGGGCCACAGCCGCATTAGCGGCCGCTTCTCGGAGAAGAGCCTCGATGATTGGTGAAACCCACGGAATTCTGGGGTGCCAGCGAAGTCCCCAACTGGTGATTCCCAACTGGGCTCCGAGTCGTCCGAGATTGCTGGCCTGCGTGTCATAGCGTTCAACATGCGGAGGCCCTTCCTAGGCGCGAAGGCGGCAACGCTTAAAGCGCTCGCGGCGCAGCCAGGAGCCGGATGATGAACACGGGGGAAGAGAACATTTCCTTCTTGCTGGTCCGAGACTTTCCTTTCCTTTTGCGTGAAGTTTTGGTTGTCATAATAAGATCGCTGCGCGTTGCCTAACTCTTGGCTTCGAGTTCCAAGTTTTCCGCGCGCTTTTGGTCGTTTTCCGCGCGTCTCCGGTTCCGCTTTGAGTCTCGCGGTGTGGTGTACCGGGTACCCAGGACTGTGCGGTCACCCACATGACAAAGCCGCCACAGATGCGCCACAGTTGCCCCGGCACTGTACCGCCGAAGGCACCCCTTGGACAGAGCGGCGGGTTGCACACGCGGGTGCAGCGATCGTGGACTGCCCGGCCGTACACGCCGGTCGTCATCCCGGTTCGGCTGCGTGCTGCGGCACCCTCCCCCCTTGATGTTCCACCTGCGGGCAAGCCATCGGTGAAGCCGCCGAGCGGCATGTCAGCTTTGCTCGCCGGAATGGGAGAGAAGAGCGATTGGCGACCGAGCAGCGCGCGGGCGTACAGCCGACCTACAGGTGGCGAAAAGCGCATCTACGCACCTGCTCCGCCTGCGACCATCATGCTCGGTGACTTCAATGATCGGCGACTAGAAACAGCGACTTCAATCCGTGAGAATTATACCAACCACATGGCCAACCCCAACTTTGTACCGCGAGAGATTCGCAAGCCCGGTGCATCTAACACCTCATCAGATCCCGAGCACGAGCTCTTCATGCGACGCAAGGATCGCGTGACGGCAGCTCTGTCTGAAACGGCCGAATTTTTCCGCCCCATGCCGCCCTCGGCATACAACTCGCCTCGTGGGCCAAAGCCCGCCTGGGACCCGTCGTTGCACAGCACGCGTGGCATCCTCGTCGGCCAGGAAGGTGCAAACGCGGCGCTGCTCGATAGCAAGCACACCACCACTGCAATGCACTACCCACGGTTTGAGCCCTCGGCTTACTTGACACGGCCACCTTCTGCCAAGTACCCGGACACTCCGCGTATCACCGAACACGACGTCGAGGAAGCACCCTTGCACGTGCCAGTGGAGAACAAGGAATTGAACAAATGGCAAGATTCCTCCCGTCGGAGGTGGGCACCGCGCGGCGCGTCTTTGGAACCACGAGCTCGCCGCGAAATGCATGTGCCACGGAGAGCGCCCAGCGTTATGCGTGGCCTCAGGTCACGGAGGCGACGCGCCCAGTGCGGCCGAAGCCGGGGTTAGCTTACCACGATCTGATTGTGTAGTCGCGTTCGCGCGGGTTCTGGTTTTCTCTGTTCAACCACTCCGACGCTGACCGCGGCCGGCACATCGCAATCCCCCCGCCGGCAGCGGCACGCGGCATAGGCCGCGCGGGCACCCGGGCAGGCACCCGGCCACCTGACGGCACGCGCGCGCACGGGAACGGGAAGACCCACGGACGTGACGCGCCCCCATCGGCATCCCCATCCGGCCCTGCCCCGTTCTCGGCTCGTCGCTTAGGTTACTCACCACAGTACTTGCTACTCGCGGCCCTGTTTCACCTCGTGAGCGTGGGTGTTCGCGTTCTCCTCATGAATGTGGGCCTCTTGAGCGGAGTGGTGGGCTTTGTCCAACTCGTGAGCGTGGGCGTCCGCTTTCGCTGCGAGTCGGTCGTGGGCCTCGACATGGGCGTGGGCAGCCGCTTTGTCTAGCTCGTGAGCACGATCGCCCGCGTTTTCATCGTGGGCGTGGCCGTCCCCTTTGACCTCGTGAGCAAGGACGGCTGCCTTCCCCTCGTGAGTGTGGCCGTCGTGTGGCGTGTCCTGCAGCCTGCGCAGTTCTTGGCCATCAGCTTTCCCCTCGTGAGCGTGGGTGGCTGCTTTCTCCACCTCGCGGAGAGCGTGAGCGGCCGCCTTCGCCACCTCGTGAGCGTGGGCGGCTGCCTTGTCTTCCGCGTGAGCATGGTTGGGCACTTTTTCCTCGTGAGCGTGGGCGGCCGCTTTAGCCACCTCGTGAGCGTGGGCGGCCGCTTTGTCCTCCAGTCTGCGAAGCTCATCTCGGGGTTCGGGAGCGGCCTTGCCAATGGCGAGCAGCAGCAGCAACAAGAGCAGCGATCGCTTTTCCATGAGCACGAGTCGTCATTCAGGTGATGAGAGTCGTCATTCAGGACCCTCTCGATCGCGAGAATGGCCGCCTCGCGCGCCTGCGCGCCCACCAACTGATGCGTGCCTGGCACGATCGTCGCCGCGGGCGGCCGTCCACCGAGCACGAGCAAAAGAGCCGAACTTTTCTGGACGCCGTTCGTCATTTTTACGTCCGGCAACTCGTGCGGCTTCGTGCTGCACGCTCCGTTTCACACCCTACCGTTGATGAATCGACGAAAGTGTCTTTGGCACAGCGACTTTCCATGACTTTCGACTCCTGAATTTACTCGGGGATGCAGGTCCCGACAGTACGAATGTCCCGTACTGGTACTGTATGTGTGATTGTGTCCCGGCTGCCGGCTCCCCCGCCAGCAGGGTCTTTTTGCCGTCCCAGTCAAGTCAAGCTAAAAACCAAGAAACATCACATCAGACAACCATACGGAAGCCTATCGAATG
The DNA here is from genome assembly GCA_001275005.1 of Chrysochromulina tobinii. Lineage (NCBI taxonomy): Eukaryota > Haptophyta > Prymnesiales > Chrysochromulinaceae > Chrysochromulina > Chrysochromulina tobinii. The sequence goes on along the minus strand of JWZX01002697.1, from coordinate 533 downwards.
TGCTCCGGAAGCCAGCAGGGGTGGACTACCCGGTACCCGTACCCGTACAAGACTTGACATGACTTGACTTGACTTCGCCCGAAGCGCAGTAGATACGTTCTCCACGTCCCTGGCGTTCGCGTGTCGGAGCACTCTCCTTTTCAATGGCGTTTCGTTGATCGCCTGTCCATTCGAAGCCTTCGAGCCCCTTGCGGCGCTGCGACGCAGCAAATCGCCCCGCCGGCGCGCGCCCCAGCCGGCCGCGGGCCCACCGACGCGCGCCATAGCCGGCGCGCGCGTGCGCGCAGTCACCATGGCGACAGTGCAGCACCAGAAACACCTAACTCCAGAGGCTGTTGTTCACAGAGAAGGAAGATCAGCCCAGGGCTGCGCGGCGCGCCGAGGACGAGGCGCGCGTGGTTTTCCTTTAGGTACTGCTGCCACGCCGCGCTACCGCTCGTGCTGTTCGCACCTTTTCCTATCCTATGGGCCTCCTCACCGTGACCGCTCGTGCCCGACGTGCCCGCGCTGCCTGTCACAGGCCAGATCTCCAG
>JWZX01002696.1:0-43785 GCA_001275005.1 Chrysochromulina tobinii | reverse complement strand
CCCCTCCCCCCTCCCCTTTCCGGCGCCCTCTGTGGCCCACGAGGCTACCTAAAACTTGACGAAATGGGTGCAAACTGATGCAAAGTGCGCTGGCAGCGGCACGGCATGTATCGGCAGTGCCGCTCAGCTATCAATGACTCGAGAACACCTAGCTCATGCGGTGTGATGTAGGTGTGATGTGTCTCTCAATACCGACACCGACGAGAGCGTCGGATCGGATGGAGACGTGTGTGCGTGTAAGCCATGGCCCATGCGATAGGTCGAGGGACGCTCCGAGCTACGAGGGTACCCGCGGGCCGCCCGGCGCGGTCTGTGCCCCCGGACCTCCGCTCTCGCTCAGATTTACCTGAGTGTTCTGTGTTGCGGGACGGGGGCCGAACGGGACGCGTGCGGTAATGCGGATGTGGTCCGGTACGGCATATGTATTGGTGACCGATCGCCCTTCGGTGGCGTGGTCGTCAAGGCTGGGTCGGATACGAAACTGAAACGAAACGAAACAATTCTCAACGGTGGCTCCATGGGTGGTTCGTGGTAGCTACCCTGGTAGCTACGGGCTGCTCGGTACACCATGGGCGGCTGTCACACCCAGTCGGCTGTACACATATAACGGCTGTACACATATAACGGCTGTTCACATATAACGTAATCGTGAAGCGGTACGTTGGATTGTGCGAGGGCCGAGGCTGTGTCGAGAGAGCGTAGTAGCACTATCGAAAGCCACCATTAAACGCAAAGTTGCGTTGAAGATCAATCTTCACATTTCGTCAATCACTGGCTGAACGCTGGAGATTCTGGCGTGACGCGATACAGCACTGCTGTGTGGCCACCCGATCCGCCCTTTCCACAGCTCACCTCGCAGAACACGGCGCGGCATGAACGGCCAGCTGGCGCGTGCACTTGGTGGAACTCCGGCACACGCAGCTCTGACGATCCCAGCGCGCACGTGCCATTCTTGTTGCGCCCGCACGTCCACAGGGATCCATCCAATCGGAGGACACACGTGTGCTCGTAGCCGCACGTGACGGAGCGCACTAGTGCCGGCTGGCACGTGACGGATGGCATGTGCGTAGCGGATGGCATGTGTAGAAGCACCAGCGACGTCGACGGGTTTGGCTTCTTTGGCAGATCAGCCAGCTGGCCGTGGCCATTGAAGCCGCAACCAAGCAGGCGGCCGCTCGACGTCACAACACACGTGTGCACAGCTCCACTCGACACGTGCGTGATGGCCTCGTCGTTGGGCACCGGCACGCGCTCCAGGGACATGACGCCTGAACTTGTATAACCCAAGCCAAGTTGTCCAAAGTTATTCCAGCCGCACGCGAATAATGCGCCCTCTCGTGTGAGCGCGAAGGTGGAGGCCTTTCCACACGCGATGCTCACAAAGCGCACCGGGCCACCTGCACTGGCCCGGCCTTCCTCACAAGCACCATCAGCTCCTTCTGCCTGCAGCGGCCGCGCCATTGGCACGAGGCTGCTCTCCCAGTTCGGGTTCATGCTCTCATGCCCAAGGTGTTCATGCCCAAGGTGGTCATGCCCGACTCCGAGCTGACCCACGAAATTGGCGCCGCACGCCAGGAGCGCACCATTATCGAGCAGCAGCACGGTGTGATGCTGGCCACAGGCGATCTGCGTTACAGGAGCCTCGAAGGCAAACTCACTGAGCTGTGGCGTGCATAGAGCTTGGCGTGCAGATCTCCTGAGCCATTCCGACTGAGGCAGCGACAGCGGCAGCTGCCGGTGCTCATCGCTCCCACAGGAATAGACACGGCCATCAACAGTGAGAAAACAGGTGTGGTCCTGACCTCCAGCGATCATTTTGACGCGTGTGCCGACCGCTGTGATCCGCGTTGGAGTCGCGCGACGAAGGTCCTCTGAGCCGATGCCGAGCTGCCCGAACTCGTTCCGGCCGAAGCTAAAAATTGATCCGTCGGAAGTGACGATATATGTCGCGTAGTGGCCGCACGCAAATGATGTCACCTGCAACTTGTTGGGCGTCACGAGTCTCCGGAGGCTCCGGAGGCTATGTCCAGCTCGTGCCAAGCTGACCACTCATGTTTCCTCCGGACAGTGCGAGGACGTTGAGCTTACACATCAACGGCGAGATTGCCCCGTGCCATGCACGGCAGACAGCCGCCAGCGAATGGCAAGCTAGCTCGAGTGGCTCCAGGATGACTGTCAAGAGGTCGTGTGAGAGGTGCTCCATGCGTCAAGAAAGCGAGAGGGCAGCATTGAAAGACGAAACTTTGCGAAATCGCCCACGCGCGGGGGCGTTTTCAAAGTCGTCCTTCCCGTGAGGCCCAAACATCGGGGAGTCAAACTTCGTCAATGGCTTTCAAAGGACCGAGTTCTCAACCACGATGCCGTGGGCAAAGTTTTCTCGTCTGGCCGCGAGCCTTGCGCCGGGCGCCGTGCTCTCACGGCTGCTTATGCCGCGCGCGGCGCCGCCGCTGTGCATCGAGTACGTCACCGCGTCACCAACGCCGCTGCGCTCCATGGCTCCTCAGACGCTCCTCGACTGGTTTGACGGCATCCTGCTCATGGCGGTGCCAAAGAAGCGCGTTTCGTACACGAGGAAGCGCGTGCGGCAAGCGGGTCAGCAGCGCATGTTCGGCCCCCAACTGCAACCTCACGTCTCCATGTGCCCAGTGTGCGAGCGGATGCGCGTGCCCCACCGCGTGTGCGGCCGTGAGGACTGCCGCACGTATTGGAAGCACCGATGGTTTTGAGCACACCCTCGGCTCAGAGAGACTGTCGTGTGTTGTACAAAGACGTCTTAAAGCCTAATGACTCACTAATCCAAGACAGGATGCACGCCCGCGCGCGCCTCTACCGCTCATCGCTCTCGAATATGTGCTCGAGCCGCTCGAGCTTCGCCTGCAGCTGCTGGTTCTCGCGCACGACCTGCTCGTGTGAGCCGTCGAAGCAGCTCATTGGTGGTGCGGAGCTGCGCCACCTCCTGCTTGAGCGCCGCGACCACCCGGGCGTCGGCCGACGCCGGCGCCGGCTCAGCCGCCATCGCGCCACCCTCGGCAGCGCGGAGTGCCGCAAGCCCAGCCCTGGGGCGACCGTCGATCGTGGGCGCGGCCGCAGGTGCCATGTGCCGTGCCGCGACGGCGCCTGCTCCCGCCACCGTCGAGATGCTTGCGGGCAGGCACGCCCCGACGGTGCCCTCGTCCTCATCCTCCTCAAGTCTGGCGCGCAAGGAGCCCCGGGCTGTCGGGCCGCCGACATCGGCGGACGCGAGGGGCGCGGCCGGTGTGGCGACGAGCCGCTGCCGGAGTAACGCATTCTCCTCCTGGAGCGCTCGGATCGTGTGGTGCATCTGCTGCAGCAGCGCCGCGCCGCCGCCGGCGCCCCCGGCGTCGCCCATGGCAACCACCGGCCGGTTTTGGATGTTCTTGGCGCGAGAGGCGAAGGCGAGCGTGTTGATCGTCTCCTCTCGATGGTGTGAAGAGGGCGAGCAGCACGCAAGCATGAGCGTGCGCCCGTCGCCGCCGAGCGAGTCCTGCAGCAGCCGTGTCAACTTCGAGTCCCTGTAGGGTATGTGGCCGCCGCGCTTGCGGCTGTCGGCCAGCGCGGAGATGACGTTTCCGAGTGCAAAGAGCGATTTGTTTATGTGGCCCGTCTCCTTGGCGGCCTCGCCCTTGGAGTGTGACTCGAGCAGCCGCTCGGAGCCCGCCAGGTCCACGAAGCACACACGGCCGCCTTGGTGCGGTGCGTCCCGCCGCGTCAAGTGCAGCGTCATGAGGCTGTGGGAGCGCGACGAGTCCTTGTTGAGTGCATGCGAGCCGACCTTGCGATTGCGCGTGCCCTCGGCGAAGACCATCATCGCGTCGGCCACGGACTCGCACTCCACCTGCAGCAGGTTCTCGACGAACGCTCCCGTCTTCACGTGGCTGCGCAGCTGCAGGTTTGTCGACTCTGGGTTGAGCAGGTCATTGAGCGACTCGTTGTACAGCTCTAGGTACGAAGCGCGCACCGAGCAGCCGCCCGTGAGCCGCCCCGACGCCTCCTCCTGCGCGATCAGATCGAAGAGCGCGCCCACTCCTCGCGGGATCAGGCCCAGCGGGCTCTCGTCCGTCGGCAGCGGCGGTCGCTCGTCAACCGAGAGGGCGAGCGAGTCGGGTCCGGTCATGGTGTACGTCTTTCCGCTGCCCGTCTGCCCGTACGCGAATATAGTGACAGAATAGCCCTCCAGCGCATCTTGCAGCAGTTGGGCCGCGTCCGTCGTCTCGAAGACCTGCGGCTGCGATGAGCCGCCTATCACCGAATCGAAGGTGAGCGAGCGCACCTCGTCGCGCTGGCCGACGAAGTGGACGGTGCGTGCATCCCCTGCGATATGGAGGCAGCTCTGGTCGCCGCGGGCGAGCTCCTGCTCGTTCAGCGGGCGCACGCGCACGTGCACGCGAATGTTCTCGTTGCCGTCGGGGACGCCAGCATGCATTGTTCACGGCGGTTGGAGAACTTGTTGGACAAGGACCTCTCAAAGAGTTGTGAAGCCGACACTCGTGATCTCGTGAACCTCAAGAACTGTCTCGCTGCACTGTGCTCTAGGTCCTCAAGTGCGCTCCACTGCACAGCTCTACACAGGTCGCGAACTGTGTCTTCAAAACCGTTCAAACAGGTAACACGGCTCACGGGCGCCGATAGCGGAGCGACACTGCCGCCGCCGCCAAGCCCATCAGCTCCTGCGAATATACCCTTTTTCAAACAGCGTGCCCAATGTGAGCGATGCGAGCGGCGGCACCGAGCCAGGCGAAACGACCGAGCATGTCCCGGGCGACGCAGTCGAGCCCGCCCCTGAGCCCGCCCCGTCCGTGCTGACGCTCGCGTTGTCCAAAGAGCGATTCGAGTTCAACCACGATGGCACGGCAAGCCCGCCCGCACCCAGCCCAAGCCACGGCAGATGAACGGACGCATCCGCGCCCGCGACGGCGCCCGCCGCCGGCGCCTCGGGCGGCGGCGGAGGAGGCCAGGTGCGCTGCAACTCCGAATCGGCGGTGAAGGCGGCGGCTTTGGCAGCGGGGGCAACGGCGGTGGGGCTCATGCCGCTACGAGGAAGCGACTGAAGCGCCGTTGGTAATGGCGTGGCGGCCGGCGCCGTCTTGGGAGGCGCCGTCTTGGCCGGCTTAGGTGCCGTCTTGGCGCCACTCGTACTGACAGCAGGCCGCTTGGCCGAGCCGGACGGCTGCCCCGCGGACAGGCGCGCTGTCTCACGCGCGCCGCGCGCCGTTTGCGGCCGCGCCTTCTCTTTCTTCGCCGCCTCGGCCGCGGCCTGCGCGACATGCGCGAATCTGGAGCCCGGCGTCTGCAGTTTGGGGCGTGCGGACTGAGAGCCTTTGGGCAGATCTAGAACATTGCGAGCTGCGACCCAATTGCTCTGGGCGCGACTCTTGCTCGCGGGCGCCGTGACGGGCCCTGCGCCAGTGAGAGCGGGGACCGAGGGCGGCGTGTGACTGCTGCTGGCACTGCCTTCACTGCCATGGTCCGTCGCCGCGCCGGGCGATGTGGCAGCCAACGGTGCGCTTACCGGCGGAGGGCGCAGCGGTTTCAGCGCGGCGCGACGCGGCGAGGGCCGTGTGGCGCCCGTGGCCGTGGCAGCGGCCTCGGCGGCTGAGGGGGCGAGTGGCGGCGGCCGCAGCGGCGGAGGCGAAGGCTCAAGCCCACCGCCCGTTGAGGCGCCCGTCACGGCGTGCTTGCCGCCGTCGCCTTTCGGCTCGCCATTGTCGTCGGGTGGACGCGGCGTGGTGCTCTTGCGCCGAGGTGGAGCGGGGATGCGGCTCGCCGATCCGGAGCGGGGGATCGTCGGCGAGGGCGCGCGAGTGGCGGCAGCGGCTGCGCCGTTGCTGGCGATGGGCGCTGTGCCGGGCGCGGAGGATGCAGCGGTGGGCGCGGCCTTGGCCACATCTTTCGACTCCACAACCGCCAATACCTCCAAAAAGTCTCCGCGGTCTCTCTTGGCAGGGCGGTCAAGCTGCGAACCACTAGTAGCCAAGGTGGAGGCGGCGCTGGTGGCGCGCCTAGCCACATTCTCTCGTACAAAGGGATGGTCGCTCACGCCGCCCATGTCGGCGCGACGTTCCGGGTCGATCTGGAGCATCACCGCGACCAGATGGTGCAGATTGGGCGAGTAGCCCGGTGGCAGCGGGGGATACGATCCCGCCGCAATCTTGAGTGCGAGCTGCGCCAGATTCGAGGCCTCAAACGGGAAACTGTTGGTGGCCATCTTGTAGAGGGTGACGCCAAGCGACCACACATCCGAGCGGTAGTCGTACTGTGCTCCCTTGACAATCTCAGGCGAGAGGTACACGGGCGAGCCCACCGCCGTCTGCGCGAGATCTCCCGACGTCTCGAGCACGCGGCTGATGCCAAAATCGCCAATCTTGCAGCTGCCATCGAGCGTGACGAAGACATTCTCCGGCTTCAGGTCGCGGTGGAGTACGCGCTTCGAGTGCGCGTAGGCTAAACCCGCGACGAGCTGCACAAACCAATCCATCAGCTGCGTCTCCGACAGTTGGTGCTGCCCGTTGCGCGTCGCATCCCACCAACGCCGTGCCAGCAACGCCGCCAGATCGCCACCGTTGGCGTACTCCATCAAGATGCACATCATCGTCGGTCCGTCATCGCGCGTCTCTGTGAACATGGCAAACCAGCGAATGATGTTCGGATGGTGTAACCGCTCCAGCGCCGAGCTCTCCATGGCGACCTTTTCCTCGGTCATCTGACCTTTGGCCGTACCAAACTGGGTACGCTTTAGGCAATACCTGCAACTCGTCACCCGGTGCTTGACTAGAAAGGCCGTCCCAAACCGCCCGCGGCCAAGCTCCTTGACCTCCTCGAACGACTCCTGAAACTCCGCGGCATTGGCCGGCGGTTGCTCCAGCTCCGAGGGTGGAGGCTCCTTCATGATAAGCCCGCACACACCGCGCGCGCAAGTTCAAAAAGTTCAATACACCCAACGAAACAAGTGTTCATGACACTAAAAAGACACCGGGGGGATGTCGTACAGTCCTCTGTGCGCCCTTCTGTCCCGTGTGTGTCCCGTGTGACTGTGTCCCGGCTCCCCGCGGTGTCTTTGAAACCGGGTACTGTACCACCACGGGTATTGGGGTAATATTCAATGCAAGGAAAGCGAATTTTCTTTTGAGATTCACGTCATCAAACAAGCTTTGCCGCGCCGTTTCTTGTCGCCCGTCTTCGGACCGTCTGAAGTGCGTACTATGTCGCCTTTTCGCTAATCGCTATCGACTATACGAATCGTATTATACGTGGCGGAGCACACATTCGATTCGATACAAAGTACGTCGCTCGTCGGCACGTGTCACGGCACTCACGGCGCGTTGCTGTTATCCCAGTAGCTGCGCTGCCCACAGTCCAGCGCTTCGAGCTTCGCGAGATCCTCTTCGGAGAGCTCGAAGTCGAACAGCTTGGCATTCTGAGCGATGCGCTTCTCGGTGACCGATTTCGCCAGCACGACGATGCCGCGTTGGACGGAGTACTTGAGTGAGACCTGCGCCGCCGTGCGGCCGTGCGCGGCCGCGATCGCACGTACGACGGGGTCCTCAAGCAACCCCTTGGCGCCAGCCGAGCCATAGGCTTCGAGAAGGATCTCATGGCGGGCGCAGTACTCTCGCAGCTCTGTCTGCGCCAGGTACGCGTGGCGCTCCACCTGGTTGACGGCCGGCTTGACGCCCGCGCACGCCAGAATGTCGTCGATGTGCCGCGGCTCGAAATTAGAGACGCCGAGGGCTCGCAACACGCCATCCCGATGAAACTCCTCCATGACTCTCCAGCTCTCCCTGCGTAGCATGCTGACCTCCTCGGGCGATTTGGCGATGTCGAGCTGCCACGGAGCATGGATGAGATAGAGGTCGATGTAGCCCGTGCCCAGATTCTCAAGTGATGCTTTGATGGCCTTTCGCGTCCGTTCAGTGCCGTGATCTGTGCACCAAAGCTTCGTGGTGATGAAGAAGCTTTCGCGCGGGAGACCCGACTCTTTCAGCGCTGCGCCCACGATTGCCTCGTTATTGTAACAGCTGGCCGTGTCAAGGTGCCGGTAGCCGGCTGCAATTGCGTGTCGCAAAGCAACCTGGAGCTCAGGCCCGCCGGTGCGATACGTTCCGAATCCTAGCATGGGAATATCTGCTCCGGTATTCAGCTTTACGGTCGGCGAGAGAGTCGCCGTCTTCTTTCCAAAACCATTGGCACTGAAGCCTCCTGGACCCTTCTTGGCGATGATTTTCGCCGCTTTTGCTGCGACCGCGACGCTGGATAGAGTGAGGAAGAGCACCAGCACGAGGCACCACCGCATTATCTGGCTCACGTGTGAAAGGCGCCATGCCGGGCGTACCGTGCCCTTAACTTCTACGGCTACATGTTCCTGACGGCTGTCAGGCTGGCATGCGCTTGGGTGGGGGGTTTGCATGCAAAACAGAACGAAGCTGAACTCTTACGCCGCACAACAGGGCAACGCAAAATGGCATCCCTCATATTCCTCACCCCTCCGCCAGGCTTTGCAGCGTACGCAAAAGTTTGGAGTGACGATCAGTGCGCGGCTGTTGGTCAGCAGGAGGATGCCGCACCGCCTGACTGTGCGCGGACATGCTTAATGCTGTCGACTTGTTCTGCCTTTGTGTACGACTTCAGCCGGCGCTCTTGCTCATTTCGGGAGTGCCCAACTGGCACTCGACCTTCGCAGCATCGCGTCGGCGCCGTCGGCTTCGCCACCTTCTTTGGACCACCACCATCCCCACCTCCACCATCTCCACCATCTTCACCTCCACCGCAGCCTCCTCCTCCACCATCTCCGCCGCCTCCAATTCCGCCGCCTCCAACACCGCCGCCTCCGTCTTTACCTCCGCCGCGGCTTCCTCCTCCGCCACATCCGCCGCCTCCACATCCGCCGCCTCCACATCCGCCGCCTCCGACGCCACCGCCTAGATTACCTCCACCTTCACCATCGCCGCCATTGTCTCCTCCAATACATCCGCCTCCTCCGCTGCCACCGCCGCCTCCGCTTCCGCCGCCGCCATCACCACCACCACCCGTTCCACCGCCGCTGCTGCCGCCGTCACCGCCTTTGCCGTCGCCTCCACCATCACCGATGCCTCCCTCACCCTCCCCGCCACCTCCCGCGCCACCAGATCCGTCGCCACCGCCTCCACGGCCGCCACCGTCCGCGCCCTCACCATCTCCCGCACACCCACCTCCCTCGCTGAGCCCCTCGCCACCACCGCACGCGCCTCCACCGCCCTCGCCACCTTTGCCGCCCTCGCCGCCACACCCACCCGCGGCGCCAGTATCGCGAGCCGACAGCAGCATGACTCACAGCATGATGCTCCATGCCGCCCTCGCCGTCTGTCTCGCAGCGACGGTCTTATTTGCGGTCGTCGTGTGGCCTAAAGAGGGTACAAGCCTGAGCGAAGGATGTCGAGAAGCATGCGGCGCGCAATGCAGCGCTCTGCATGCCCGCCTCCGAGCAGTCGGCGGTGCAGCTCGAAGCAGTAGCAGCAGAAGCAGCAGCCATGACGAACGTCGTGACGAGCGCCGGAGTATCCTCGACGAGAACGACGACCCCTCCGAGCACGACCCCTCCGAGCACGACCCCCCTGAGACGCAGCGCCTCGAGTACGGTCGACCTGGCGGACCTGACCTCGGTCGACCCCCTTTTGCTGCTACGTGGACGCTCGAGCTCTCTGCCGAACATTCCGTCGGGCGTCACGTCGGACGCCCCGCGGCCGAGTCGACGGCCGCGGAGAGCATCAAAGAGAGCAGTGCGCGCCTCAAGGTCATCCTCGCCGAGGAGATGGAAAGTGTACTGCAGAGCATGCGACACACCGCCGGTAGAACGCCTTGCCGGGTACCCTGCCCAACGGTTGGGCCAATGGTGGCACCACCTGGGCCAGCTGAGGTGGTACAAATGAAGCCAATCGAGGTTCTACCATGGACCCCAGCTCTCTCACATCAGTCACTTGTTCGACCATTGTGCGCACCCGTGTGCACGCCCTGGTGCGCGCCATGCTCGATGCTCCCGTCATCCGCTATCCCCACGGTGCTGCCAACTGGCTCTTCTAGCGCCCCCCACGTGGCACCTTACCACGTCGCTCCCTCTTCACTCACTTCACTGCCGAATGTGAAGATGATCCAAGCTGGTTTAAATGAGGAGGAGCCCTGGGCCGCCGGGCAGCGGGAAGAGAGACAGGCCCACGAGATGGAAGCCATGCGCACTCGGCTGAGCAAGGTGCCTCGCCTCATTGGGAAGGCGGCTCTAATGCAGGCAGCCGCGATGGGCGACGACGACTTCCTTGGCGATGCACCTAAAGAGCCCACCAGCACGTCCACCATGGAGCCCACATGGCCTCGAATCCATCAAGGGTCGAAGCAAGAAGGGAAGCAGACCCGCGATTGGAATCTCGACGATTGACAACCCCATCCCTTTTTGGTATGCCTGCCCTTTTTCTTCCGGACCGGTAGTTACGGTGTTTTTGAACTAGTAGTTAATCAATCGTATGTCATGAACGAAACTGTTCACAGACTGGGTTTCTTATTCGCGACCTCGACCTCGCGCCACCTCGCGAGTGTGTTCTCCCTCCATGCGCGTGCTGCTGTTGCTGCTCGTCTCGAGCACCAGCTCGTCGGTATCGTTGACTCAACGAACACGTCCGCGACAACGAATACTTCTGCGGAGCAGTGCCGTAGCCAATGCCGCCGTGGCTACCGATACGGTGTTGCATGATGAGGCAGCGGCTGGCAACGCAATCGCCGTCGAGCTGCTCCTTGCAGCCGGGGTCGAAGTCAATGCTCGCAACGAATGGAAGAGCACGCCGCTTCATCTTGCTGCGGTCAATGGACATGGCGACGTCGTGTCACTTTTGCTCGAGCATGGTGCAGAGCCAAATGCAGCGAACGAAGATGGAAACACTCCGTTGCACGCCGCGGTCGGCCGCGGGCATCTTCAATGCGTGCAGCGACTCCTCTCGGGCGGCGCACGTGCAGATGCTGTTTCTAACGCGGGCATGCGTCCTTTCTCAAGGGCGGCGCAGAAGGGCGATGCCGCCCTCCTGAGCGCCATGGTCGAGGCCGGCGTGGAGATGGATGACGCCTTATCTCATGACGCCTTCTGGGCGGCGGTGCAGATGTGCGAAGCCGCCGCGGGGACGCAGGCGTCGCATCTGCCGGCCGCAGTGCCGCAGCTACTGCGTCTTGTATTTGAGGCCGATTTGCAGCAGCTCATCAATCGCGAGAAGCTCATCAGCAATGTGACGTGCATGCAGCCTGCGATGGAGGGCACAGGCACGAACCTGATCGACGAGGAGCTGGTGCAGCTCACCCTTCGCGAGGGGCGCGTCTGTGAGGGGGGCGAGTGCTGTGCGGCATGCTCGCGCGTCGCGTTCCCACTTTTTGCGACCGCCACTGAGACGGAGGCCTTCCTGCAGGAGCTCCAGCATGCGATCGTGCCTCCGCTGCATCAGTTCTCGCTCCAAAAGTGCGCATTTCGCGACATGCGCACGACGCTCCTCTTCGTGCGCTTCGTCGAGCGCATGCGCCGCGCGATCGCGCACGAGTATGGGCTGCCACTCTCATCGGTCTTACCCATGCAAACATTCGTCTCGTGCTTCATTGGCGCCCAAGACAGGCAGGGCGGCCTCCACTCCGATGAGTCGACACACCCCGAGTTCCACTATTCTGCTGTGCTCTATCTGAGCACGCAGGGTCAAGACTTTGAGGGGGGCACGTTCTCATGGAACGATCCGCCCGCGCCCGGCCAGGGTAGCGAGCGCGTGATCACGCCACTCTCGCCCAGCCGCGGTGCCGCCATCATCTTCTCCGCCGGATGGGAGAACATGCACGAGGTCGAGCCACTCGCCTCTGGCACGCGTTTTGCGATTCCCTCCTTTTTCACCACGTGCCCCGTTGATCCTAATCTGGCGGGCACGCCGCCTGTCGATGATCAGGCCGTTGCGGACGAGCTCTGGCGCACGTTGCTCGTCCCCGAGGCTGTGGGCGACTTTCGGCAGTTCATGGCGAGGTGGCACACCCTGCTCGGCGCCGTGCCCGCAGGTACGGGACATCAGGGACCATAGAAAACAGACTGTGAGAGTGACGCGGTTTCACGACCAAGGGATATGATTGCTGATTGGCATCCGATGCTACTACGGTAGTATTTGGTTCGCGTGCTTTGGTTCTTGGTAGCTATTGGTTGCACAGGTTGCGTTGGCTCGTTTCGTTTCGGGGCCGACGCCCGATACATTTGAGCGATGTCTCGCATGCACACTTTTAATCACGATGCGGACTCGACGCAACCTTCGCCCATGTAATTTCGGAGGCGATTTCCAGCCATTAATACACGCGGATTCGGCCCAGTTAGCGCTCGGAATTTGCCCCGCCCCATCCCCCGCACAAGCCGGGGCATAGTTCGGGCTCTCTGCGTCTATCTTCAGTCTTGACGCATGGCTGTGTCAGCGCGCACAATTCATGAGAGCGCAGCATGGTATGGTATGATCTGTAACCAGGTCGTCCCCTACGCATGCGCTGCGGATGTGTACGAGAGTCAGGCGGCGGACGATCCTCGACCTTCCGGTCGACTTGTTCAGATCCAGTCTGATGCAGGCAGCCGTGCACAAGCCCGAGAGGTTTCAGATCAGGTCCACAGATGCACCTGCTTGCGGTCCACCTGCAGGTCCACCGATGGGGGTGGGTACATTCAGGAGCAGCTTGATCTTGGCGATCTCCACCTTCTTCAGCTCCTCACGGTGGATTGCGATAATCCCCGGGTCAAGGAGCTCTTTCGCCACCGCACGTTTGGACAGCCTAGCCTCAACGAAATCTCTGCGCGCGATCGCATCGCGCACCCACTCCGGCGAGTCGGGGATGGCGTAGGCAAGGATCAACTTGAAGATGAGGAGGATATGCTCCACGATGACAAACACACACAGCTGGATGAAGAGCACCTCGTTGCCCCAGCCTTGGCACGTGCGGCAATGCATCGGGTGGTGCAGCGGCGACTCTGGGTCACAGAGCGCCTTAGAAAGCCTGACCGTGGTAGGTGAATGCCCGACAGCCCAGCGTGGACCGACGAGGTATGTCATCGCGGGCAGCCACTCGACGCCGCCCACAGGCGCCCAGCAGTCGTTGATATTCTGCTCGCACTTGGTATAGAAGGTCGTGTTCGTGCCGTAGAAGCGCGCGCGCGGCGAGAGCATCGCCTGATATGCAGGCAGTGAGCCGCCGCCACTGGGCTGCAGGAGGAAGGCGCTGTCGGCGACAGAGAACCCGAAGGGCTTGGCTTCCTTGCAGGGGCCTGTGGCGATGCCGGGGGCGATCACGTACTTGCGAAAGGTCCACGAGGTGAAGACGAGGAGCAAGGCGTTGACGGGCAGCGCGATCCACGACATGAGGACGATCACATCCCGCCATGTGCCGATGTCCGCCGCACCCTCGTACTTGCGCCGGCGCGATTGGAGAACCTTGATCGCGTCGAGTCGGAGCTCGATAAAGTTGCCCACAGCCCCCGAGATCGAGGCGATCAAAAAGGCGGGCGACCACATGGAGACGTAGCCGAACTGGGTCACCTTGGTCAAGTACTCGTCCAAAGTGCCCTCAAAGCGCTCATGCGTGACCTCGAGCTCGATCGCCTTGTGGAAGGCTTCGCGCGCCTCGTCGGGCGACATCTCGTCACGCGCCATCGATCCCTTCCTGAGCCACGAGCTACCTTTGTCCGATAGCACTTTGACCGCAATTGTCATCTCTTGTTCAGGCGGCGAGGGAGGCGGCGAGGGTACTGCCAATTCGACTTTCTCGCTCGCGGGCTGCGGCGGCGGGGGGAGTGGTAGCTCCTCGTCCTTGCTTGACGGCGGCGGAGGCGGACCCTCCTCGGCGGTGGAGAAGGCTTCTCCTTCACGCTTGCTCCTCTCTTTTTCTTTCTCGATCTCCATCTGCTTGATCTTCTTATGGAGGGTTATCTTGTTCATCCATGTCAATACCATGGGGATGGCAACCTGCAGCAGGCCCTCGTACACCTGCTTGAGCAGCGTGTAGCTCACCATCATCAGGCGCAGGTCCGAGGTGCAGTCGCGCTCGATGAAGATGAAATCGCACCCAGACTTTTCCACCGTGGGCGCGTCATAGTCGCAGCAGTCTGTGGCTTGAGTTGGGCACAGTGGCTTGACTTGGGCGTACCGGAAGCAGCCCTGCTTCACGCCGCAGACACCCTGGGCGGCACCGTCCCAAGGCGCGGGAGGCCCATTCCCCGGAAAGAAGCCGCACATGTCCTCGTATTCTCCATACTTGCCCAAGTTGAGAGGGTAGCCGATGGCCTTCGCGAATCCGATGTAGAAGAGCGTGATGTACGAGTTGATGAAGGTGAACAGCATCACCTTGAGGATGAGATGGTCTTCGTACTCGGTATCAGTGCGGTAGTTCTCGAGGCCGTTGAGCCATGTGGCGAGTGCTGTGTACACCCAGTTCATGATCGACATCCAGATCACCGATAACAGCATCGGAATTTGCTGGCCGAAGCCCTTGCCCCAGAACTCATCATTGAGGAAGAGATCGGTCGTATTCACGAGAAACTTGAAGACCATGATCGAAGCCGCGCCGACGATCATCGCGCTGGTGAACAAGAGGAGCTGCGGCATGGCAAAAAAGGTGATGATCGTGAAGCGGTGCTTCTGGGGGAAGTAGATCTGCTTCTCCGTCGCGGAGCTGCTCTTCGCTTCGACCTCGACAAACCTGCCGTCATTCGTGAAAAAGCCGGGACCCTCCTTCATGTGCATATCCTTGCACATGTTCTCCCAGCAGCTCTTGCCCTCCTCTTCCTTCTTGCTTGCCCTCCAAATGCCGCTGTTGAAGTTCCTGATGAACTCGGGGCGCGGGTCCTCCTTCTCTTCGAAGTCGGACACGTCCCAGATGTACGCGAGCGTTGCATTCTTGCGCTTCCAGCTCTCCATGTAGACGGTCGTCCACGTAGCGACCACGAGGCAGTAGATGAGCTTCGAGTAGGCCGACATCAGCTGGCGAGACTCAGCTGCGATCTCTTCGGGCGTCGTCGCTTCTTTCACAGGCGGCGATTCGGAGGCGTCGGCCGAGATGGCAAAGAGCGAGAGGATCGACAGGTAGATGAGGTAGGTCTCGTAGTGCTCCATCCACGCGAAGTAGAAGGCCGTCTTCTCGCCGAAGTAGTCGCGCACCTTGTGCAACGGCTGATTGAACATGCCCATGGTCCCAGCGAACGAGAGCAAGACGCCGAGGGTGATACTGCACGCGAGGTCGAATCTGCGCGAAGGCATGCTGGTCGAGAGAATGTAGAAGAGTAGGAGGAGCGCCCAGAACAAAATGCGGAGACAGTCGGGAACGAAAGTGCGCCCTTTGCCCTTGATCGGGCCCCACTCGTCCATGCCGCCCCATCTGTCCCAGAGCTCATCCTTCTCGGACGTGTGCGGCCACAGGTATTCGGAGAGAGCCTTCGTGCTATAGAGCTCGTCGAGGTCTTGCTGCGCGCCGCCGGACTCCTCGGTGCCCTCGAGGATTCCGTAGATGAGCCGCTGCCGCTCGAGGCTCGAGAAGAGGCGCCCGTTCTTGCGCTCATAGTCGTCAATAGCATCCGGGTCAAAGTCGCGGTAATTGCGCTTCGCCACCTCCCCTATCATAAAGCATTTGGGGATCAAACGCTGGATTTTGTGACCCGAATCGCTGGTTGCAGTCACGGTTACCGGGATCGCCTCCGGGCGGACGAGCATCTCCACTTTTTCCTGGCTCGCCTTCTCGATGAGGAGCTCGAGCGTGGCCCAGACTTTGATGTACATGAACTTGCCGTCGCGGCTCGGGTTCTTCTGAACCATCAGGCGGGCCTTTTCTAGACTGTAAATCAGGTCCGCGCGCCGCTCCTGCCGCTTGTCGAACTCCTTGCGAGCTCCTTCAGTCTTCATTTCCTCCGCCGTCTCGATCGGATAGATGAGCACGAGGTCGGCCACGATGCCCTGCATCGCATTCTCCTTGTCTTTGGCCTCAAGCTCTTTCTCGCGCACGGGGTTAGGTTGCGCGAGGTCTGCTGCTCGCGCCTGCACGGACGCTCTTCGCGCCGCGCCGCGGAGGCGTGCTCCCGTGAGCATGCGCTCAGCCAGTGGACTTCTGTCGCGACCAGCGAACCGGTAAAAAGAACCGGTAAAAAAACAGTCGCGGTGCCGGAAATTCGGGAACCGGGGTAACGTACCGGTTCAAAATCACCGGGGGCAGACGGACCGTAACGTCTCCTCGCTCGAGGCGGTGCGGATGCAGCCGGCAGAGCCGCGTCGCGATCTGCCGCGCCGCATCGGCGTGACCCTCCTCTTCCTTCCACTCCTTCCACAAGTCGCCCTCAACGGCTTCACTCTCTCACTCACAAGCGTTGTAACGCCGCGTACCATGGGCGCAGCGCTGCCAAACAACGCAGCGCTCGCAAACGGGCTCCTTCTCGGTTTCAGCACGCTGATGAATGCGCTATCGCCATTCTTCGGCAGCGTCCTGGATTCGCGCCGCAACGCGAGCCTGGGAATCTATGCGGGCGCCGCCGTGCAGACTGGTGGCGCTTGCTGCCTGCTGGCGAGCGATCGGCTGCTCTCCGCCGGGCAAAGCAGCCTCGCGATCGCGCTCTTTGCCATCGGCATCGGCGCTGTGCGCATTGGCACGGTCGCGACCACAGCCTCGGTGTACGCGCTCGTGAGCTCCTATGGCTCGCGCTACCCAGGCGCGCTCGGCATGCTTGCAGCCTGCCTCGGCACAGCCAACGCAATTGGTGGCTCGGCCTCCTTCCTCTGTACGGCTCTGGTCACAGACGACAAGACGTTGTACTTCGTGGTGGTGGGAAGCTTTACTACTGGCTGGCTGTGGGCGCTGCTCTTCATCCCGCGGCGCTTCCTCGTGCTGCGACGGACCGTTAGCCCGCACGCGACCGCATCGCTCGCACCCGCGCGCACGCGCAACAGCTCATGCTACGCCACCGCGCGGACCACGGACCCGACGAACGACGACGACGCGCCGACGCCGGCCGAGCCGGCCGCGCTAGGTGGCGCTGAGCTGCCGAAAGGCGGCTCGATGGCGGATTGGCCGCTGTTGGACGGGCCGCCTGGTGGTTCTCAGGAGGCGGAGATGGAATCTGGCCGGTTGAGATTGAATCTGGTCGGTGCTCACGAGGCGGAGAAGGCAGAGGAGTTCGACGACGAGGACGAGGGCGAGGACGACGAGGAAGAGGAGGAGGCGGAGGATGCCGCCTCGCGGCCGAGCTATGGCGCCTCGCCGCACCGACCCCGCCCCCTCTCTACCGGCATGTCGCCAACTGCACCGGTCGGCGCCTCCTCCTCCTGCTGTGGCCATGCCGCACTGCGCCGGACGCTCACCGAGTGGAGCGGCGAGCGGTACGCCGATTGGCGGCGTGCGTGCCTTGCGCTGCTGCTCTTCAACATGGTGGTGGGCGTGGTGATCGCGAATGGGCTCTTCTTCGTGCAGGACTGCACAAACGTCTCTGCAGACGAGGCGGTGAGCTTCAATCACTCTATTCACTCTATTCACACTCGTACGCGTCGTCCAGCATGCCAGTGCTCATCACGGCGCGTCACCCCCCTTCCCCACAGGTGAGCCTCTACTCGTACGCATCGCTCGGCCAGCTCGTAGCTCAGATGCTCAGCGCGCCGCCCTCGGGCTATCTCGCCGATGCCTTCGGCACGGTACCCCCCTGCTTCGCCTCGCTGCTGGTGGCCTCGGTGGTGTGCTTCACGCTCCCATGGATGTCCGACGTCGTGGCCGTCTTCGTGCTCTTGCCCTTCATCGGGGCCATCTCCCAGATCTTCTCGCTCGCGGACATGGCGCTGATCGTACGCACCCTACCGTCGGCGCGTACGCGCATTCGAGACATGGGCGCTGTGCCCGCGATGCAGGCGCTTGGACAGGCGATCGCCACCGTCTATTCGGGCGTGATGCTCACTGCCGTGGGCGCCGTCGTGGGCGCCGTTGGCGCCGGCGACTCGCGCGTGCGTTACCAGCGGTTGGGCTACGTCTGGTCCTTTGTGCCCATGGGCGGGGTGGCCGTGATCGGCGCGCTCCTGCTGCTGCCTCTGCGTAAGGTGGACGCGGCGGTGCACGACGAGTTGGAGCACGCGAATACGATGATCTCGGTCGTCTCCGCTCAGGGCTCAACCGTTACAACCGTCGCCGACCTCGCCGCCGCTGGCGCCTCGCGGACCTCATCGATGAGTCGCAGGCGCACCTTCTGCCGCGCCCACTCCTATCTGAGCGCCGAGGGCAGTGTGATCGGCACACGTCGAGGTCTCGCGGTGATCGCACGGCCAGCGCGGGCAGGCTCGCAGCCGCGGCTGCCATACGTGGCCCCAGATGGCACACCCGCACGCGGACTTGTGAAATCGCGCGAGCCCTCCCCACCTTAAGGCTTTGGAAACTCCTTCGCGCTTTGGCTTTGCGCTTTCGATTCAACTTCGCAAGATCATACAAGCTAGAACGATTGAAAATTAATGTTCTCACAGCAGCCCCTAACATTGCGAGTCACAGCCTGTCAGAGTCCTCGTACAGCGCGAGCTCACGGACCCTCACACGTAAGGAATCTTCTCGGACGAGAGCTCTTTAAGGGATTGAATATTTAGAATGCCGCGGACGCGCTCGCCACAGTGGCGCGAGTCTCCGCTGACCGCGAGCGCGCACCGAAAGGCTGTATATTTCCGACCTCGTTCCACGTTACCCCTCCCCTTCATTCACCCGGAATATAGTTCACATCCAGTCTGTACTTTTCTGCACATTCACATTCACAGCCGAGTTTTATAATTCGAATGGCGACGCGCCCGATGCGACTGCTCATGGTTGGTGAGGGCGACTGCTCTTACAGCCTCGCATTGGCGAGGGCCTTTGGAACAGCAGCTCACATCACGTGCACGACATTCATCAGTGAGGAGGAGTGCGTGGCCACGTATGCACGGGCTCTAGCCGTGATTGCTGAACTCCGTGAGCTTGGCCACACAGTGTGCGATGGCGTTGATGCGACAGCACTCGCATCGTGTGCACCTCTGGAGCCACCCTACGATCACGTGTGCTTTCTGCATCCTCACCTTGGGCTGGACGACATACTGGACGAGGCGGCGCATGCGCGCCGGCACAGCATTTTGGTGGCGCACTTTCTGGCATCCGCCGCAGAGGTGTTGGCTCCAGATGGTTGCATCCACTTGACGCTCTGCCAAAACCAGCCTCGTACGTGGGAAGTTCACGCACATGCGGCTCGCCTTGACCTACGCGTCCTGCACGAGAAGGACACCGTCTCCCCAAGCTGCTTCTTCCCGGCCGACGGACCGGCGACACCGCCAGCGCTACTTCCGGTGAGCACGGCCTGGGGCGCACGGCGCAAGTTCCGCTCCGGCGCCCTTGGCTCGAAGCATTGGGCAGGCAAGTACGGCTACGAGCACCGCCGCTGCGAGGGCGACGAGGACATGAACGTGGACAACTCGATCGAGCTCGTCTTCTGCGTGCCATCCTCGTTTGTGCGGCCCTCGGCTTCGGTTGTGCAGCAGCAGAGTGCAGCCGCCGATGCTGCCGCCGCCACCATGCAAGCCGCCGCCAGCGTCACGCCCTTGGAGGGTCGCGGCTGCTGCCCGATCTGCGGCGTGAAGCTCGTCGATGCCAATGGCGACGCCGATGTGGATGCGGCTGCGCACGTGCGACGGCTCGCCACGCCAAGTTGTACCGCGGCCGGAGAGGCGCTGCGGCACGCGGCTGCGCAGCGTGCTTCAGCCGGCGGCGCAGCCGACGTGATCGTACCTCAAGCCGGCCAGTGGCAATGCGCGGCCACCGGGCGCGTCTTCCGCTCCGAAGCGCAATACCGAACTTACCTCAAGCAGCAGCAACACAATCCCGGGAAGCCGAGAAAGACTACCGAGGCGGCGGCAGCAGCAGCCAGGGCGACGGCCGCTGCCAGCCGCGTGGCCGCTGCGGCGGCCGCCGCCGCCCTGGCCGTACCTGGCGCCGATGTGGCGCTAGCCGCCGCTACGGTAGCCGCCGATCCCACGCTCGGCTCGGAAGCAGCATCAATAGCGGCGAGCTGCAGCAGCCGCCTCCAGCGCATCAGCCACACAGTCCCATATGAAGGTGAGGGCGAGCGAGCCGCAAAATGGGCGAAGAACGTCGCCTTTACGTCGAAGCTGCGCTCAAAGAAGCAGTCGCACCAGGCGTTCAAGGAAGGACGCGTGCTGCTGGGCGGCTGCCCTGTGGAGGAGACCCGCTGCCTGCGGGCGGGCGATGTGCTCGAGTTGTTACACGACCCTTTGGCGGCGGTACGCTCGCAGGCCGCGGGCAGCCCCAACGCTCCCGTGGTCCTCCTGCGGGTGGAGGAGCAGATTGCGTTCGTCATCAAGCCTGCGGGCAAGACGGCTGTCGGCGACTACGTGGGCACCCTGCAGTCGGCGCTACGCGTGCTGCTGCCCCCGACCACCCCACCAGCAGTCGGGTCAGACGCTGGGCCTCTGGAGTCGCCAATGCCGGTCACGCGCCTCGAGGCGAGCACAACCGGCGTCACGTTGATTGCGCGCTCGCGGCGTGCACTGGACGAGCTCGAGGCGCTTGCGAGCCGCTCGGAGCTCACGCACTGCTTCCTCGCGCTCGTCTACGGCCAGGTGCCCGCGGCATGGGGTTCTGATCCCGTTCGGCTCGAGCTGCCTGCGAAGGTGCAGTGCAAGAAGGGTTACAAGAGGAAGCAGCTGCTCGCCGCGGCGCGCGCCATGGCACTAGGGCCAGATGGGCATGAGGACGAGCTTGTCGGGGAGGATGGCGGGGACGGGGAGGAGGAGGAAGGGGAGGAGGAGGAGGAGGAGGAGGGCGAGGATGGCCACACTGGTGAGGAATCGAGCGAAGCGAATTTGCGTCGTGTCGGGCGTGTGGACGGGACGGCGGGCAACGTCGAGGGTGGCGTCGCTCGCACAACGATCGGCGCGAGTATGCTGGGAGCGGAGGTGGTGTTGGCCACCTGCCTTGACCGCACCCCTCCCGACTGTGCCGTGCAGCTCTCCACTGTGCGCCTCGAGTGCGGAGGGCGGCGTGGGCGGCTCAGCGGAGATCTTTGTTTCCTCATGCGCCACCTGGGCCACCCAGTGGTTGGTGATCGGTACGCGCGGCGCGAGAGAGGCACCCTCCCCCGCTACTTCTCGGCCTTGAAGGGCAAAACTCAGCTCACGTGCGTGGGCGTGCACGCGGCGGCGCCGGCGGTGGCGTTCGAGGTGCCCGTCCCTCTGCGGCTTCTCGCGTCCTCATGGGTGTCCCTGGAGGCGGCGGCTCAGGCTCGAGCCGCAGAGAGGGAGGGGGCACCTACGTCGTCCATAACGTCGTCCACGTAGCGCGAGTCCGCGCCGGTCCGCCGCGGTCGGGTACGCGGGTTCGTCAACGCACGGGGTCGCGTTATTTAGACTACACGACCGCAAACGCGACTCTACAGACATTGAATCATATACAGACATCAGACACGTAAATTAATCATAAACAACGTTCCGCGATGTTGAATAATTTAATATACGCGCCGTTCGCGCAGCGCCGCGACCCGGGCCGCCCCGCCCGGAGGGTGGGTCGCGCGCGCGGCGGGCCCATCCCCATGCGGCGGGTGCGAAACAGTACATGAACTACAACCTACGGAATCCAATCGTACTCTACTCAGCATCGTAGCTGGCGTCACTGCGGCAGCCGCGCGCGCACGGCTGGTGGTGCGCTCCTGGTCAATAAGCTCGTCAAGGACGCGAGTGCACTTTGGCGAGCTTCTCGGCCGGCACCTGCATCCACAAGAACTCGTTCAGGTCGATGCGCTTGTCGCCATCGAGATCAATTTTGTGGAACATACGCCGCAAGTCATGCTCAAGGTATGCAGCGCCTACGCGCTCACAGACCATGAGCGCAATCCGGCAAAAGTCTGGGAACTCGAGCACGCCGTCGAGGTCACTGTCGAAGCGCCCAAACACGAGCACCAGCTGCTCAAGCTCCCAGTCGGCAAACCGATCGAAGACGTTGTGCGTCTCGGCCGAGCGCGCGCGGTCGACGCACCGGTTGAAGTACGCACCCATCTCAGCGGCGTCACCCTTGATCACGTGCTGCTTCATGGCCTTCTCGAGCCTCAGCTGCACGAGGGCGCGTTCGAAGGGCGCGTAGGACTCCACCACCGTCCCTTGAGCATCCTGCTCGGCGACGAGCCGCTGCATGTACGCCTCGAACCGCTGCTGACGCGCCTCGTCAACGAGCCGCTGCTGGTGCGCCGCAGCTGTCACCCACGATGGGTGAGCCCCCCGACGCGTGGGAGACCTCCTAGCCCCTTGGGGTGACGCCGGACGCCGTGCAACCGATGGGCTCGATGGGCTCAGCACGCCGGCCGTGGACGTGCCCGTCACACCCTCGGCCCTACCGGTACACGGTGGCTCCTCGCCCGAGTCGATCAAGCCAGCCACTTCCGCGAGTGCCTCGCGACGCTCAATGTCCTTGGTTGCCTGGCTGGCCTGCAGGGTAGCGACCCTGAGCGACTGCACTTCGAGGAGGCTCTTGAGCTCGTCAATCTGATGCACGAGCCTCCTGCGCCGCTGCACGGCCTTGCGCGCCGCATGGGCGCTCACCGCGGCGCTCACGCGTGATGGCGTCGGCTTGCCACCAGCGGTGCTGCTCTTGTCACCGCCACCGCCGTCCCTATCTCCTAAAGCTAGTGATTGCGGATCAGCTTCTGCTGCTGCTGCTGCTGCTGCTGCTGCTGCTGCTGCTGCTGCTGCTGCTGCTGCTGCTGCTCCTGCTGCTCCTGCTGCTCCTGCTTCGCTGCCACTCATGCTGGCTACAGCTGTGCTCGCGTTGCGATCCGGCGAGGCGCCCTCAAGACCCAGCGCCATCGTGCCCGAGCTCGCGAGCTTGAAGAGTTCGTCGGTGCGCCGCTGCAGCCGCTCGCGCAGACGGCCCAATATCGTCTGAGCCGTGCGCAGCTCGTGTAGCAGCGCGGGGGCACGGTCGGTCAGCACTGGATGCGACGCAGCACTTGGCGCCCCAGCTCCGGCCGCGGTGATCGCGCGCACCTGGAACTCGTGCCAGCAGTCAGGCTCCAACCCCTCGACAATCCACAGCGGCTCCGGCTCGGCCGTATCTTCTACCAGCAAACTGAAGCCTCCCTCGCCGCCGTATTGGATGAGTATCATATAGCCAAGCACCTCGAACGCGCTGCCGCCCAAATGTGTCGGCGCTTCCCAGCGCAGCAGCAGCGAAGTTGCTGCAACCTCCGAGGCTGCTGGCCGCGATGGTGGGCCTGCAAAGCTACCGTAAAGCTGGAAATTTTCTCCACGCCACTCGTCGACCTGTCCCTTGGCCACTCTCGCATTGCTCGACTTTCGTCGATGCCCTCGACTGTCTCGTCGGCCTCCATGGCGCGCTTGCGAGTTCGACCGTTCTTCCATTGTTCTTTCCAAATGTGCAAAAAGGCGTGGCGTCGTGCTGAGCGAGCAGCGTGGGAGTGAAACAGCTAGAGCAAGCAAGCAGAGAGGAACAGAGAGAGTGACTTCGCAACGACGCTTTCGAAAGTACGCACAAGCAGAACACTGCCGTTTTCAATCTTCCCAAGTCGTCAGCGCCTGGGCCAAACAGAGCGCCTCATCAGCTTCCTGGTAGGCCAGTGCGGCGCGCGCCCAGACCACGTCATCTCGCCGGTCGATTTCTAGTGGTCGGCGACCGAGGACCTGGCGCAACCTCGTCTCGGCCTCGTTCAGGGCCGCCTTGGCGTCTCGCTTTCGCTGTTCAAGCTCGGGCAGCCGCTTCTGAAAGTTGGCGATCGTCTCGTCGGTCGTCCGCCCATTCAATGTTAAGTTGGCGATCTCCTCCTCCTCCTCCTCCTCTTCCTCCCTGTCAGTACGCCATGTGGCGAAGGTGCTGCGCAGCTTTTGCTTCTGGCGCCGCCGCGCCTCCACTTCCATCCGAGCCTGGCGCTCCCAAATGCTCTCGCCCGCCCCCGGTGACGACGATTCTGCCTCCACCTGCTTGCGAAGGTCGACCAGCCATCCTCGCGTTCTACCTTTGGCAGCGTCGGCCGCGCCGCCACCGCCGCCGCCGCCGCCGCCGCCGCCGCCGCCGCCGCCGCCGCCGCCGCCCTGAGTGGAACTCCTCCCTGCCGTCCGGCTCGCACGCGAAGCGCGACTCGCTGTGGGCTCCCGCTGCTCCTGCTGCTGCCATTCGTCGCCGCGCGCTTTCGCCAGGAGCCTCTGCGCCGCGCGCTTTCGCCATCGCAGCAGGCCCTTTTCGACTCTGGATTCTACCGGGCGTCTCCGCTTCTCGAGGGACTCTAGAAAGTTGCGCTCCTTCTGCTTCTGCGCCAACTGTTCGGGGTCGATGTGCCTATCGAGCCAGCCGAGCAACCCCTCGATGTCCGACACGCTTGTGGGCATCTTGCGCACCGGTCGCACAGCCTCAAAGGCTGCCATCGCCCGGTCTCGCACCTCGGCGTCGCTCTCGGCGGTCGAGACCTTGCGCATCACCGCGTGCTTCTCCGACAGCTTGCGCGCCTTGTCCTCGAAAGTCGAGGTCGAGCGGCCACCCACCCTGATAAACGTTTCACCGTAGGTCAGCGCGTCGTCGAGGCCGCCGAGCTCGACATCACTGCACGAGGTCACAGAGGCTTCCACCTCCTGCAAAAAGCGCCGCAGGTCACAGAGCGCCGCGCCCCCGAGGCCCTCGCGCCGCAGATACTCGTTGACTGTCTCGTCGACGACCGGAGAGCGCTCGTCGACGAACGTCTCTGTGTTGTCTGCATCAAAGGCATCCAGCCGTGCAGCAGGCCGCTGAACTGGCATAGCCGCCGCGGTGGGAAACTGCGGCATTCGGAGCTTTGGTTCGCGCGGTAGCGGTGCTACGTCGGCTACCCGTCGATATCCTTTGTGATGGCTTCCTCTACCCTTCTTGCGCGCAGGCGAAGCGCCCCGGCGGCCCTGAGGCGAGGCCTTTTGAGGCATTGGTCCGTGAGAGAAAGAAGTTTCGCGTTTATTGTTTCGTGTTTCGTCAGTGATAGAGTGCGTTTCCCCCCGAGAGAGTGAAACATGGTACTGTATGGTTTCTACAGCCTCTTACCAACCGTAGAGATCGGATTAGGTCCTGAGAGGCTACGGAACGAGTGAGTGTCTGCGACGCCACGCTGTCGAGCCCATTACGCGCATTAGAATAGAATTCCACACGCTCGCGTCCGGTCCGTGTCGTGTTAACGTTCACACGAGCTCGAGCACTTCCACACGTGAACACGTCTGCCGCTCTGGGACCGCGACTGGGACGGCGTACCTAATCCGGTCACGGGGTATCGGCCTCGGCCGGCTTGTCCGGCGAGAGCACCGTGGCGAGTGCAGCGTGCCAGCGGTCGCGCTCGGTGATGGAGGCGAGCCTGATAAGCATCGTCTTGCCCGTGTCGAGGGTGATGTCGAGGACTGGCTCATCGGCCGACGAACGGTTGACGGCGGTGAGCGTCTTCTTGCCGCGCACGACGCTGCCCGATTCAAACTCGGCCTGGCTCGAGAAGTAGATCATCGTCTTGGACGAGGCATAAACGGCGCAGTAGCGCAGGCTCCACGTGTACGGGAAGTGTGTGCCCTTCTTCTGCACCTGGCCCGCGATGAGCGGCTGCTCGCTATGGGCGATGACGCCCGTCATCCCAATGGCGCTCGAAGCACTACCGAGCGAAGTGACCCCCGACGCACCCCCCGCTGGCGCGCCGCCCCAATCCGTCCCAGATCTGGAGCTCTCGAGCTCGAGATCGACGGACGTCTCCTCGGGATGGGGCTCGAGCGTCGCGCCGTCAGTGCCCGCGACGGCGCCCGCGCGCGGCATCTCGCTGAATTTGGTCCAGATGAAGCCTGACATGCGCGTGGCGTACGTGGCGGGGTCGGTCACAGAGATGCCCTCCTTTTCGGACCGATAACGGAATGCCTTGTAGTGGTGCTCAAGCCTTTTACGGGCGCCGTAGACTTGCAGGATGTCGATGAGACCGCCGAAGACGAGCACCTGCTGCCCATCAGCGAGGCTCGCCGCCACGCCGTCGTCGATCGCTAGGTCCTTGCGCACGTTCCACGACGACATGCGCGCCTTGCGGAAAGCAGAGGCAAAGTCTTCGTCCGTGAGCTTCGGCAGAGAGACTGTCACGTCGGCCTCGGCGGCGCCGCCGCTCATGGCGCGCCGATGCTTACGCCTAGCCTTGCCCTCGCTCGGCTCCGGCTCGCCGCCCTCGTCGTCAACGTCGCCGTCGTCACCAGACCCGAGAGCAGCTTCGGCGGCGCTGCCACTGCCCGCCAGCGCAGGCGCCGCCGGCAGTTCTTCGACCGGTAAGGGCGGAGGAGGCTGCGGCGGAGGTGGTTGCGGCAGCGCACCCGCCGCAGCCGACGCCCCCCCGAGCGCGGCTTTGCTCTCTTCGGTCGCGTCTTTGCTTGGGCGGCGCGCAAGTCGCCCTTGCTCGTCGTAGTTGCTCTGGTACTCGGAGCTGCTTGACTTGGCGCTCGAATCAGTACGCTCCTCGTCCCCATCCTTTTCGCGCGCGGGGAAGTGGAGCAGCAGCAGAAGGGAGTAGTCCATAATCTGGAGGGCGCGTAGCCACGCAAGGTCCGATTCGATCTGCCCCTTGAGCATCGCGTGGCTCTTATGCGAGAAGAGCAATTGCTTGTCGAAGTCGAGGTCCTTGAGTGTCACGTTTGGGTCGTCACGCTCCTCTTTAGTCGCGTAACGGCCGAGGGTCGAGCCCTTGAGATCGTACTTCTCGTGGATCGAGAAGGTCTGGGGCAGCAGGTTGTTGAAGATGACCAGCCGGATGCGCCGGTGCGAGGCCGTCGTGATGCGGATCAGGCCGAAGAAGCGCGGGAGGAGCGTGTTCTCAGAGCGCATCACGTAGTTGTAGTAGTTGGGCAGGATCTGGCGCAGGAACTTGGACTCCATCTTCGAGACCGTCTTGATGAGGAACTTGCCGTCCTCGGTCAGGTAGAAGACCGCGCCGCTCTTGCCCGGCGTGCCCAGCTCGCGCAGGGAGCTCTCGCCGCAGATGGAGACGAGATAATCGTCGGCCTGGACGCCAAAGTGCTCTCGCAGATGCCGGAAGGCAAGTGGCGCGTGGTCGTCAAAGGTGAAGTGCTCAGAGGAGTGGCCGGGTGTGAGCGGCGAGCCTTCCGGAGGAAAGTCTGTCCGCGTGCTCGTTGAAAAGTCAGTCAAGCGGAGCTCGCGCGGCTCCTCGGAGGAAACCTTGCCGACCGTGATCGAGATGCCCAGCTTCACGTTGACCATCATCTTCCACGAAGGGTGGCCCTTGTAGATGGTCTGGCCCTGCCGCTGCTTGCGGTGTCGCACCCTGTGCTTCGCCGGCTGCACCGCTGTGGCTAGTGTGCGCGTGCCGCCCGGGCTGCGCGAGTGGCGGCGGTCGGTGGAGGATGCACCGCGCGTATTTTCTCGAGGAGTGCGCTCGCTCCCTCGCGGAGTGTGCTCCGATTCGTCTCCCGATTCGTCGCGAGGCGTCGGCATGTTCGAGGGCCGCTCCGTTCCGGAGGCGGGTAAAGCCAGAGGAGGTATGGCGGGCACAGCCAGAGGATTGAGACGCGGGCTCGTCGTCGGCATCGCGTTCAAGAATCCGAGCCCTGAAAAAACGGTTACACCGTGTCTCGCCAAAAGTGTGTGTCAAGGGCGTTGTCTAAAGCTGCACGTGCTAACCTAGCTTGCATGCTTTTGTAGTTAAGTAGTTTAGGCCATGCCGGTTCGTCGGGTCGCGTCGGCTTCCGCTCACGGTGAAAGTTAGAGTTCAAAGATAGGCCCTCGAAGCTGTTCACACCTGTTCACCCTCGCATTCGGAGAATCACACCGGTACCGGGACAACGCGGAGACAACGCGCCGCCCGAAACACAGGGGGTTAAGGGTGTTTTCCACCAAGTGAGGACCCTGTGAATATTTTTGTTACTTTTACTATTGTAGGGAACGACCATGGAAGAACCTGTGCCGGCCGGCCACATCGGCGGCCGTCCACTCTACGGCAGCATGATGAAGTCGATCGATGCAGGTCATACCTTTGGCAACCGGGTGCGGATGATCAAGCTGCCATTAATTTTCCTCGACGAAGAGCGCTGGGCGGGCGCAATCACTCAGTTCTTCTTGCTCAGCGAAGCTCTTGAGAAGGGGCTCGCCCAGCACGCGGCGCATCCGATGGTCATCAAGTTGAAGGAGCTCGGCCTCGAAGTTACCCCTGGCTATGCATCCGATCTCTGTGAGGTTTACGGAGCAGAATGGCGCTCGATTGCAGAACGAGAGAAGACAACAGCGACAGCACACTACGTTGAAATCCTCCAAAGCGCCGATCCAGTCCAGTTATGCGCGGCCGCCTTCATTCTATACGGCGCCCTCGTCGTGGGTGGTGGCAAGCAGACACAGGCCAAGGTCAAGTCGATCTTTCCACGCATCGAGCACAAGTTGTTTGACGTGGCCGATGACATGAAGGGAGCACGGCAGAAATTTAAGAACACTTTTACTGCGATCGGCAAGGAATTTCCTGAGCACTTTGAGACGATGGAGCGGGAGGCGGCGAGATTCATGCTGCTTAACAACTGCGTCGTGCTCAGCATCCGTTGCTGGAGCTCGACGGCGACCAAGATGACGTTGACCGTTGCAGCTGTGTCGATCGCGGCCGTGGCCACGGCAGTGGCCTTTCGTCTGGCGCGTTAACTAGCAACTTTTGAGTGTGTCACTGATGAGGCGAGAAGAATGGTCAAAACTTCCTCCGCACAACAATTTCATAACACGGTTCGATTTCGGATCTTAGCGCGAGCGGGCCCACACCGCATACGCATTCGGCACCTTTTTGGAGAAGCGGTCGGACGCCGCCCCGATGAGGAGCTCGCTCATTGCCCTCGCTGCAGCGCGCACGGCCGCCTTCGGTGCAGATCGGAGCACCGGCGGTAGCTCTCCCGAAGCTACGAACTCAATGTCACCGGAGAGCGCACAGAGGCGCGCGTCCGGTGCGGATGGTCGCAGCTTGCCGATGACGCGGATGTCGATGACATCGGCGATACGCTCCATGCCGGGGCCGATGAGGCGGAAGCCGAGCGATTCGAGCGTCGCAGTCGTCGTGCGCTTATCTAGCGTGCAGCGCGCACGCAGCTCCACTGAGAATTTTAGAACGACAAAGTTGAACTCCTCGACGTTGATCAGATACTCGTCGTCGGTGCCATCCACGCGCGACACCTGCCCAGGTTCCCACGACGACATCACAATTGCATCGGCACGGCTTCCGATAAACTCCTGCAACGAGCCGCCCGCCTCGGGCTTGACCATGGTCACACTCTTCTGCCGGCATCCAAATTTGATGCTCGTCCTATCCTCGTTGAGCTCAAAGATGAACTCTGGAGCCGCGCACCTGACGATGCTCGATCTCGCCGCGTGGAGCGCCGCAGGCAGTAGCGATGGGGCTAACGGAGGGGGCGCACGAAAGGGAGACACGAGCGGCAGCGCGGAGAGCAAAAAGACGCAACCTGTCCCCTGAGACCATGCCTGTGACCACTGCTCTCGGGCGAGGTCAACCTCTCACCCACCACACGCGAGGGGAAGATGTGTCGCCGCTCGCAGCCTCACAGCGCACGGCACGGCGCGTGCTTTCAGCGCACATTTGGCGCTGCAAGACGTGATTGGTGCGCGCCGCGAGGTCGTTTCACATGTTCGCTGCAGGCGCAAAGCGAGCGCATGGGGAGATCGAGATCCGCGCCCACAGCTTTGTTTGGTCATGTTGGTTTGCATGGCCTTGGCGATCGCCTCCTTCCACTCGACGCGGCCAGTGCATCTAGTTTTTCGCAGCCCGAACGTAGTTTGTGCTGCAGAAGGCCTCGCTCCGGGGCTGCTCGTCGAGTTCGCCACCAAGGACGGCTCGGTGGCCCTCGGCGCGGTGACCGAGGCAGATGGCAAAAAGAACTGGAAAATCCTGAAAGAAAGCGGCGCGACGGTCTCAGTTCCACCGAGCTCGATTCGTCACATTTTCCCAGCGCGTCTTGCGCCCAGCAGCGAGGCCGCCCTCAAAGCCATCACCAGCCACGAGGCCGCCGCGCGACAGCACTGTGAGGGTACGTTTGACGGTGCGCTTGCGGAGGTGTGGGAGATGGCGCTCGAGGAGGACAGCCCGATTTCACTCACGGAGCTGAGCGAGCTGCTCATCAGTGATACGAAGCAGGTTTCGGAAGCGTACTACAGCACGTACCGCCTGCTCGGCACCGAGCTTGGCAAGGCCTACTTCCGCAGCAACAAAGACGGCACGGAGTTCGTCGCGCGGCCAAAGGTGGAGGCAGAGGCGCTCCGGGCGCAGGCCAGGGCGGCGGCGGCGGCGGCGGATGCTGAGCAGACGTTTCGCGAGCGCATACAGCAGGCCATTGACGGCCGCTCGCGTGCTGCGCCGCCATTTGCACTCAGCGAGGAGAGTGCGGAGGTGCAGGCCGCGTTCGGAGCCCTCGAAGCGTATGCTTGCCGGGCTCGGCTGGACGAGACCGACAAGGAGTCACGTCCGTCGGACGAGGCGGCGCGGGAGCTGCTGCAGCGGCTCGGGCGCAAAGCCACCGCTGAGGCGGGCCGCCAGCTACTTGTGGCCCTCGGGCTGTGGGATTTGCACGAGAACCTCGAGCTCAAGCGGCTCGAGGTTCCGACGAGATTTGACGAATCTCTGCTCGCCGAGGCGGCGGCGCTCGAGGCGGCGCCCCCCGAAGACGTCGACGCGGCGCGGCGTGTCGACTTGACGAAACTCCTCGCCCTCGCGATCGACGAGGCCTCGACGGTCGAGGTGGACGACGCAATGAGCATCGAGTGCTTCGAGGACGGCAGCGGCAGCGACGCGATGCGGCTGTGGATCCACATCGCCGACCCCACGCGGTACGTGGCGCGCGGCAGTGCGCTCGAGGTGGAGGCGCGCCGGCGCACGTCCTCCATCTACCTGCCCACCGGCACCTTACCCATGTTTCCGTTGAGCCTAGCCGCCGGACCACTCTCGCTGCGTGATGGCGTCGTCTCGTGCGCACTGAGCTTTGGCGTACGGCTCGGCGCCGACGGTGGGATTGACGAAGCGCATGCACCGATCATTACGACGAGCTTGGTGTGCGTGCGCCGCCTCACGTACCTACGGGTCGATGAGCTGCTGGACGCCTCCTCAGACCCGTTTGCCAACTTGGCTGGTAGTCAGGGCGAGGTGGGCGAGGGCCAGGGCAGTGCCGAGGCCGACGACGCGACTCTGGAGACGCTGCGCCGGCTCTCTTACCTCTCGCAGCGGCGACTCGAATGGCGCATCGCGGGTGGCTCCATGGAGCGCCACGCGCCCGAGGGTTTGCCCGATATGACCGTCAAGGCGCGCGCTGTTCCGGGCGCGCCCGACGGGTGGGAGGTCGATGTGAGTGTGGGCGGCGCGCGCACCGACGGCGTGGCGCGGCGTATCGTGTCGGAGGCGATGTTGCTTGCGGGCGAGGCGGCGGCGCGCTACGGCGTGGCGCATGAGCTCCCGATGCCCTACCGCGCGCAGTCCGTGCGTGAGGAGCTCAGCGACGATGAGGTGGCCGACTGCCCAGCGGGCCCGTGCCGCGCGTGGCTCGCCATCCGGCGCATGAAGCCGTCGTTCGTCTCGCCCACGCCCGCGCCGCACATGGGGCTGGCTCTCGAGGCGTACGTGCAGGTCACCTCTCCTATCCGAAGGCGTGCCGACCTCGCCGTCCACTATCAGCTCAAGGCGCACCTACGCTCTGAACCGCTCCCCTACCCCGCCGACGCGCCCGGCGGCGCAAGCGAGATCGTGCGGCTGGCGCGGGAGGCAAGCTCGAGCCCCGTGCGCAGCCTCGAGCGCTCGACCAACGCGTACTGGCTGGCCGAGTACCTGAAGCGAAACGTGGGCCGACCGCTGCGCGCGACCGTGCTGGGCAGTGGCGACGGGCGCAATCGCGACGTGTACAAGCTCCTCCTCACTGACCTCGGCGCGGTGGTGGACTGCGCGACTTCCACGCCTTTGCAGCTCGGTGCTGAGCTCGAGGTCGCGCCCAACCGGCGAGGCGAGTTTGGATTGTGAGTTGTGGAACATCAGGAAGACCAGAGAATTTGTGTCCGTGACCGTGTCTCTGGGGACTTTTTGCGGAATTGAAGACCATTACACAAAAGCCCTTTCATGTGGCTCACACGACCTTCCCGAAGCCCGGCGAAGGCCTCAAAAGTGCCTCGATAGTGCACATTGCACTCCCGACCAACCCCAAGCCTTGACGGGCACTCGCGATGGAAGCAATGGCCGGAACCGCATCTTTGCAGGTGCTGGCCCAGATGGTGGTCGAGTTCCTTGAGAGCAAGTCGTTCTTCGGTGCTGAGCGCGCCCTGCGGGCGGAGCTCGCTTTGCTGCTGGAGAAGGAGTCCAAGACTCCTGGGAAGGTGAAGGAGCAAAATCTGTACACGTCCGAGCTCGAGAAGAGGCTCAACATACGCCTGGACCTGCCTCGCAATGCCGCGGTGCCCACCATCAGCAACCACACGCCGCCAGAGCCAAGCAGACACCGCGCGCCCTCACTTCCTCATGATGCAGAGCCGACCGCTCGTGGCGCAGCGACGACGCCACCTCAGGAAGGTGGCCCTGGCATGGTGCGGCAGCGGCTGCGCCTGTACACGTACCATCTTTACGGCACGCAGAAGGACGAGAGCACGCTGCGCAAGCGGCACGGAACGGGCACGCCGCAGCAGCGCGTGCTCTTCCACGACCGCCCTGAGATGCCGTCGGCGCACAAGGCCGACCTCGCCTTCCTGTCGTTGCCGATCGTGTACAACCCGCACGTCAACGGGCTCGAGGATGACGCGGAGCTCCAGATCGACGTGAACACGGTCATCATCGGACGGTACCGTGTCGTCGCCGTGATCGGGAAAGGCTCCTTTTCGCGCGTCTTCCAGTGCTTCGACCTGCAGACTGCACAGATGGTGAGCGTCAAGGTCATCCGCAACGAGAAGGATTGCTTTGACGCGGGGCTGGGCGAGATCAAGGTACTCGCGCTGCTCGCCAAGCACGACCCGCACGGTCGGCAAGCGAGGCTGCGGCTGCTCGACTACTTTTACTACTGCGAGCACCTTTTGGTCGTCACCGAGCTCCTGCGCGACTCGACCTTCCAGTTCTACAAGTTCCTGGACTTGACGGTGCCTCAGGGGCTTCGTTCGTACTTCACCGTGCCGTGCCTAGGCAGGATTGCGCATCAGCTGCTGCACTGCCTCGACTTCCTGCACGGCCTCGGGCTGCGTCACTGCGACGTGAAGCCCGAGAATGTGTGCTTCTCCTCCGTCACCCGGTGCGAGGTGCGTCTGATCGACTTCGGCTCGTCTCTGCTCACGTCGGACACGACCAACTCGTACGTGCAGTCGCGCTGGTACCGCGCCCCCGAGGTCGCGCTCGGTCTGCCCTGGGATGCGAAAGTCGACCTGTGGTCGTTTGGTTGCCTGCTGTGCGAGCTGCTTGTCGGCCAGCCCATCTTTTACGGCGCGACGGTCGCGGCCACCCTCGCCGCCCAGCAGGCCTTGCTCGGCCCGCATCCACCTGAGATGCTTGAGGCTGCGAGCC
This sequence comes from Chrysochromulina tobinii, assembly GCA_001275005.1. Taxonomy (NCBI): domain Eukaryota; phylum Haptophyta; order Prymnesiales; family Chrysochromulinaceae; genus Chrysochromulina; species Chrysochromulina tobinii. The sequence goes on along the minus strand of JWZX01002696.1, from coordinate 10,208 downwards.
ACGACCTGCGCCGCATGTTCTTTGGGCCGGGAGGAGGACTGTACGTGGTGAGTCCTGCAGGGAGGCCAGAGGGTGTGTACGAGGTGCGCCCTGTCCGACGATCGCTCGCGGAGATTCTCGAGATCGAGGACGCACAGCTCCTCGACTTTCTCTCGTCCCTGCTCGCGTACGATCCAGCCAAGCGGCCGACTGCGGCGCAGGCGCTGCAGCATCCATGGATGGTCGAGCAGAGCGCCAATTACTTCGTTTGGCTCGACCAGTGCGACCACTCGCAACGGCACGGGGGCTCCTCGACGCCGGTGGTGATGCGCGCCGCGATGGGCCACGCGATGGGCGCCGCGATGAGCCACGCGCCGCCGCTCAGCTCTGAAAGCGCCGTCGCGGGCGCCGTCACTGCGCCCACCTTCAATTCCACCAACACCAGTCCCGTCACCGTCGCCGTCGCCGTCGCCGGCCACGGTGACGCGGACAACTTCAACGTGGGATACCGCTACTCGCACCAGAGAGCGAGTGGCGGCAACAGCGGCGGTGGCGGCGGCCCAGGCCGCCGCCACCCATGGGCCAGTCGTACCTGAGGACTTCGGGGCGGCCCTTCGGGTCCAGGGCGATGGTAGCCGCTCGCATGAGTGGCGCTCTCGCTTCACGCGCTTCCTCGCCAAGGTCCCATCTGGAAGCATCATGCCTGGCGTCGTGTCGGGTGCCGAGCTCCACACGAGTCACCGCCCGAGCTGCCGGGCCATTGGGCCAGAGCCGAATGACCCTCCCTCCCTCTCCAGCCCAGAGGGGGATGCACAGGGTGATTCCCAGGGAGCTTCACAGGGAGCTTCGGGCCGAACGAGCCCAATACCAGTGCAAGCTGGCGGGTGCTCGCAGCCAGCCACGCCCATCATGCCGCTGTCCGTCCAGACTCGCGTCGTCTACTCCGCGGAGGGCTGCACGGTGGTCAAGCCCGAGGCGTCTGGCGCTGCCGATTACCGGTACAGTACGAAAAAGCCGCTCCTAGTCAGTAGCACTGCAGACCTCCGCGACGCGTCTGGCACGGCCTTTGGATGGTCACGGCGCATCATCTCTTCGGCGGCGGAGCCTGTTGGCGTGACCGAGCCCGGTGGGTCCACGGACTTGAAGGGGTCAACGGGCGTCCACGGACTCAACTCGCGTCAAGGAGGGTCCGTTGACGACGAGGACGAGTCTCACGGAGGCCCGCGTGATCCTGGGGGCGAGATTCAGGGCGAGATTGCGGACGACGCCACCGCCGAGCGCTCGCCTTTCCCGAAAAGCTCGCAACGGTGGCGCAAGAAATGCTGATCTGAATTCCATCAGACCCTCGAAAGGTTGAGTTCCAGTCGGGGGTGGTGAGGGTCTTCGATTGCGTGAGCAGTCAGCAGGGCAGCGTCGATGGAAGCGTCTCGCAAGCCCAACACAGCGCTACGGGTGCGGCCCGGGAGAGCATTGTCGTGGGCGCAGGCAGTCTAGCAGTCCCACTCTCCACACGCGGTGGCCCTTGGCAGCCTACAGCCACGCCGCGCCCAATCACTGAACGGGTTGAGGTTCAGAATGAGCGATTTGGGGATACGGCTGTACCTCCGATGTCAGACGCGGCTTAGCAGACGAATCATACCATGTCAGACGCGGTTCTCGATTTCGTTTCGTTTCGTATAGCCAGGCGGGATGTGCCGCTTGTACCTTTACCGCCGGTCGCTACGCGGCGCGGCGCGGGCGGCGCGGCGGGAGAAGCGGTCGTGGATCGGATAATAGAAATAGTTCACGGTACTCTGGTCGCCCCGCCGGCGTCCCCCCGCTCCAAATCGCAATTCTTTGTCCCCGCTCCCGCTCGTCCGGCTACCGTTCGACCCCCCGCCCCCGGCGGCACGATCGATGCGCCGACGTGTTGCCGTGCGACCCGACCCCCTGCCGCCGGCGCGCGTGCCCGCGTCGAAATGCTATGGGTCGGTCAGAGTGACCGTCCAGAGCGCCTTCGATACGTACGTATCTATTTCTATAGAGTGAGTCCGGCCGCGTGTCGGGTGTATAGATGTTTAGATCGGTTTTCACTTCACCGGCCCGGCACCGCGCCCGGCGCCCACACGCGCAGCGCTCCCTCCTCGTCCGTGCTCACGAACGCGGCGCAAGTGGGCGCGTGCGCGAGGCTGAAGACGGGGCGCGTGTGACCGAGGCAGCGACCGGCAGGCTCGGCGGTCGTCGACGACCAGAGCACGACCGCGCCCGTCGTCTCGTCGGCTGAGAGCACGAGCGCCTCGTCGTGAGAGAAGGCGGCCACGCGCCGCGCCGCCGACTGCGAGGCCCCCTCAAAGACGCGCAAGGGCGCAGGACCGACGCCACCGCCGCCTTTGGCGCCGCCGCCGCCGCCCCCACCCCGGAGCATGCGTACGTCCCACAGGTTGACCGCCGAGTCCGCGCCGCTCGTGAGCAAATAGCGGCCCGAGCGCGAGAAGCGCACCGAGCCGACGGACGTGCCGCCGTGTGGCCGGTGGAGTGTCGTGAGGCATCGACACGTGCCACCGTCCCATATCTTGACCTCACCCGCCGCGCACGACGCGAAGCACGCACCGTCGGCGGCCCAGCGCGCCTCGGTGAGCGGATGCTGATGGTGCTGGCCGTCCGGGGAGAGGAAGCAGCGGAACGTGGCGATGTCGTACAGGTGGAGCGCCGCATGAGAGGTCGCCACGAGCAGGTGATCTCCTTTTGGGTGAAAGGCCGCCGAACGCACCGGGTGCGTGTCCGTGCACGTGCGAAGCGGCACGCTGTGCGCGGTCGCTGATGCCACGTCGTAGAAGTGCAGGTTGTTGTCGTCGGATGCGGACACGAGCTGCTTGCCCGACGGGTGGTAGTCAAGGTCGTTGACCGCAGCCGCATGGTCCGTGAAGCGGCGCATCGCACTCTCAGCCGATCCCTTGCCCGCCAGCAGCGCGTCCGCGTCGAGCACGTGCACCAGTCCGTCCGAAGTGCCCACCGCGAGCTGCTTGCCGTCAGCGCTAAAGCGCACGACGGCGCGGTGCGCGCCGACGCTCTCTGCCATGCGAGGCCGGTACGGCGCAACTGCCGGGCTGCGCAAGAGCGACACGGCCGGAGCGAGCGCGTCGACCTTCGGGCTGCCGCTGAGCAGGCCGTGCAGTGCGTGCGAGGGCAGTGAAAGCACCGACGGACCAGGCGTGCCGGTCGCCTGCGACACGGCCTGCGCGGCGCCGTGGTAGCCATCGTCCGCGAGCTGCGCCACGACGAGCTTGTACAGAGCGGCGCGGTCCATTGCACGATATGCCGTCTAGCGAGCTCTGCCTTTTGACGGGCCCTGTCTCTCGATGGACGGCTCTGTCAAACGATGGTCAGCGGCGACGGTCGTCGGCTCGCGCGTTTTGTCCGACACACAGTGCCGTCTCGACGTCGACGCGGAGCAAAAACGCGGAGGTGAAACCTGAAGCCATTTCATTCACACATGTCACACGCCATGCTGAAGTATGCAGTGAAACAGGTTCACACACTGTTCACACACCCATGTGTTTGTGCCTACAAAAACCGGCCATCCAATCATCACCGCCGCCCGCGCCCGCGCTGCTTCTTGTCCATAATCACCGCCGCCCGCCCGTCCTCTTGAATGGGCGCCGGCGGTAGCACTACAACTATCGCCGAGCCGGACCCCGGCAGGCTGTGGTCGGAACCCGTACGGCAGGCAGCCGCATCCAAGGGCCTAGCTGCTGCAAATACCGCATATGCTGTCAGCATCCTAGCCACAAGTGAGCAAGCCGCCAAGGCCCATGGTGTCAGCAGTGTCAGCAGCATGCCATCTTCCAGCAGCGCGGCATCCTCCTGCAGCACCATCTCCGGCGCGGAAGCATTCTCTTCGGACGGCAGCATGCCACCCTCATCGCCCAAAGCTGCAGCAACGGCGACTGCTTCCAGGAGCTGCAGTAGCACGAGCAGCGGCTACAGCATCGGCGGCACTGCCGCCTCTGCTGGCCCGCCCGGGCGGCAGCTCGCGCGCCAGCAGACTCTGGGCGGGGCGTTGCCGCCACCAGTGTTCGAGGTCAATGTCACGGACCGTGCCTTCGTGCCATCGCTCGTGACCGTCGAGCCGGGGCGGCGCATCCGCTACCGCGTTCAAGCCGGTGGCGACCTCAACCACATGCTGCAAGTGGATGTGGATGGCTACGATCCGTCGCCGCTGCTGCGGCCAGGGATGAATTGGATCCTTGACACGAGCCGGTTGCCAATCGGCACGACGAGCCTACGCGATGAGGTCACCTGCATGAAAGGCACTATTGTTCTCGTCGAGTCGCCGAGCCTGAGCAACCCTGGAAAGGGTGGCGCGCAGGGCGGCGGTGACGGTCGCGGCGACGACGAGAACACGGATGGCGAGGTGGCGGTGCAGGTTCCGCAAGGGAAGGAGCGAGCAGAGGCCGAATCCGACGAGGACGGAGATGCGATCAATGAGCAGATTGACAATTTCCTTGCTGGGCTCAAGCAGGCTGCGCCGCCTCGAGATGTGGACGAGGATGAGGATGATGAGGACTGGACCACGCAGCGTGGAGCCTTTCGTAGTCGAGTAAGAGGAGTGGGGCCAGGAGTGTAGAAGACAAAAGCTCTTGTCTTTCATACATTGGCGATGGAGCGCTGCTTCCGGGCGCGAACAGCTACAGGTACCCCTTGGAAGTACTCGCTCGTCGGTCCACCTTCTAACGACTTCCAACCGCGCTTCCCCAGAGCTGACCTTTTCGGGCTTGAGATCGATGACGCTTGTCGGTCCTATTTCTTGCCCAACCTCGTGCGGGCGCGGAGGTTACTGCGACACCTCGGTGGGCCGCTGCATCTGTGAGGTTGGCCGTTCGGGCGTTGACTGCAGCCAACTGCACTTCGGGCCGTGCCGGCTGCACGAGGCGGGTGAGATGGCGTGCATGACCTTCGTAGGCCTCATGTCGTGCGAGTGCCGCACAGCCTGTGAACGGCGCATGGGCGGCGTGGCGCGGCGTCACCCACCCTTGTGCTGGGACTGGGCCAATGAGTCGGTGCGTCCGAAAGGGATTACTGCCAACCTCTCCGACTTCCCGGCGACAACGGACAGCGTCGTCTTCCGCACGCCCACTTGGCCTCCGATGGGGAGGTGCGCGAAGCCTGACCCACCCCAGCGGTGCGCGCAGGGTATGAAACGGTCGCTGCGCCGTGCGACCAACATGCTGGGCGGCTCTCCTCTGCCCAATGCGCGCTGTCCGTCCGCGTGCTCACATCGCGGCACTTGCCTCATGCCGCTCGGCGAGCGGAAGGAGGGGTCGGTCGAGCGCTTCCCGCTGAGCGGGCCGCGTCCGCGCGACGCGCTGATCGCACCGGCGCCCGCATGCGTCTGCCACGCCGGTTACAGCGGTGCTGGCTGCGAGATCGTCGACATGGGCTTCTGCTTCAACAGCTGCTCCGGGCACGGGGCGTGCGTCGCCCGCTTCTGCCTGTGCGAGCGAGGCTGGCGAGGGCTCGACTGCTCCCTCGCGCAGCCGCCGAGCGCCGCCGCACAGAGTGATGCACCCGCGCGCAAGTACGCGCCCATGTACGTCTATCCGCTGCCCACCGACTACTCGCTCGAAGCCGTCTACCAGCGCGACCAGCTGCGCAGCGGACAGTATTACGCCAACCTGAAATTCGCCGCCCAGCTGCACAGCCGCCGCGACTCGATCGTGGCGGACCCGGAGGAGGCAGCACTCTTCTTCGTGCCGGTGATGGTGATGCAGATGGCGGGCAACCTGTGGCACCCTTATCAGTTTCTACGCGAGACGCAGCGCAAGCTCCAACACGAGTATCCCTTTTGGAACCGCTCCGCGGGCGCCGATCATGTCTTCTTCCTCACGACCGACCGCTCGGGCTGCTGGAAGCCCTGGGCGCTGCAGCACTCGATCATCATCGGATACCTGGGCTTCCGCGCGTCAGAGGGCTATTTCGGCTTCGAGGAGCGCCTCATGTGGCCACGCAAGGGCCCCAACCGTCACAACAACGCGTACTCGCTCAAAACCGGCAACGAGGCTCTCGAACTCGACTGCTACGTGCCGGGCAAGGACGTGGTGGTGCCCGTGGACGCAAGCCTCGGCGCGGCCGAGGAGGCCAAGCTGCCCCGGCCCGGCACCGAGGCGTCCTTCCGATGCCTTACCACGTACAAGGTGCTGCTCTTCATGGGCGGCTCGATGTCCAACATGGGGCGGGTCGAGTACTCACAGGGGGTGCGCCAGGCGATTCAGCAGCTTCACAGGAACGAGACTCAGTTCGTGCTCGGCGGCAAGTTCACGCTCGGCGACCTGCGCGCCTCGCGCTTCTGCCTCGCGCCCTCGGGTTGGGGCTGGGGCTGGCGCCTCTCGCTCGCGATCGTCACGCAGTGCGTGCCCGTGATCATCCAGCCCAACGTGACGCAACCCTTTGAAGATCTCCTTGAAGGCACTCCGTACGCGTACTCGACATTTGCGCTGATGCTGACCAAGGCAGACATCCCGCGGCTGCCAGCCATCCTGCGTGCCGTGCCGCAGTCCAAGCTGTGTGAGATGCAGCGCCAGCTCGCACGCGTGCATCGCGCCTTTCTATGGCAGCGGCCGCACGGGCCCGAGCACGCCAACGCGTACGACCTCACACAGATCCTGCTTTGCCGCCGTGCCAAGGCGCTTGCGGCCAAGTTCGCGAACGCGCAGGTGCACCAGCACGCCTACCTGGCGCGCCATCCGGTGCAGTGCGCCGACTCGCTCGAGGCAGCGGGCATCCGCTTCTGAATTAGTTGGCCGTTAAGAGCTCGGCTGTGTTAGCTGTTACGGTTAGACGTCAAGGCGAGGACGAACCGTCCAGAGCAGCGAGCAGGGTTGCCCTTCCAGATACTTGCCCACCAGAACGGAGAAGGAAAAGTTAAAGTCGAAGATGAGCAGCAGTGTTCAAGGTACAAATTAAGGTGTATTATTGCTTCTTCACTGACGGTCCTCTGCCGCCGCGCGGCGCGCCAGAGTATTTGCCTCAAACTTCAAGCTCGCTGTCGACCAAATCCGCGACGAACATATGACCAGGAGCGTGTGTGATCGCAAAAGGAAGGCGCGCCGCGCGGAGGGCCTCCTGCGGTGTCACGCCGCACGCCCAGAATACGGGCACTTCGTCGTCTCGGACGACGACCTTGTCGCCGAAATCGGGTTCGCCGTCGATGCACACACCGATCGCGCTCGGATCACCCCAGTGGATCGGCCCGCCGTGCGCGCCGGGATAGCGCGAGGTGATTTCACGGACGAGGCCAAGCTTTCTGGGCGAGTAGGGTCGCATCGAGACCACCAAGTGGCCTCCAAACGGCCCGACGCGCGTGTTGGACACGGATGTCCGGTACATGGGCACGTTGCAACCCTGCTCCATGTGCCGCGGAGGTAGGCCAGCGTCCACCAAGAGCTGCTCCCAGCTGAAGGAGCAGCCGAGCAGGAAGCCGACGGTATCATGGCCCCACATATCGGCCACGTCTGATCGCTCCTCGACCACCTCGCCATCTTTCCACACGAGGTACTTGGGCAGATCCGAGCGGACATCGGCGCCTGGTGCGAGCGTGTGCGGGACCGAATCGCCGGGTGCGGTGACATCGAGCAACGGACACGCTCGTGGATTCAAAAGGCAGAAGCCGCAAAAAGTTGAAGGCGTGCTCTTGGTGTACCGCGACGAAATTGGCCTGCACGAATCCCGGCACGCTGCCGGAGGTCTGTCCGCCGAACTTGCCAGAGCGGCAGAGTGACCGGAAGCTGGCAGCTGGCGACCGATCGATGTCACTCTTCCGGCGGAAAAGATGGGTCAGCCCTGTTTGTAGAGAGCTGCCGGAAGCGTTGAACGCGACGAGCGGCGAGGCTGGCAGCGCCGTTACCGGCAGGGTTAACGAATGGCGACGCATTCCCTTCATTCCGCAGGTGCAAAAGGGGCTTCAGAACTTTCATCTTTTAGTGCCAGAAGTAGCTTGCAGAGGGAATCAGAAGAACCCCCTCGTCCGATACCATTCTCGCCCTCCATCTCCCGCGCGCACCACCTTGATTGGATCGTATAGGGTGGCCATCTCCTTCTCGCACTGCCTGAGCATGGCGATCGAGCGCTCCTGCAATTTCCAGCCGTGGTACGAGGCGTAGCGGTCCTTTTGCTTGCGGCTCTTCTCTGCCTGGGCCAGGATCGCGGCCGTCGACTGCGTGTCAAAGGGCAGCCCGAGCAGCCCGCACACGGCTTCGATCGTGGGCGACGGCCTCGTGACCAGATCGTCAAAGTCGACGTCAATGACCAGCATGCGCGGATCCTGCTTGGCAAGCTCGTTGGTGCGCCGCAGCTGGCCGAGCTGCATCACGACCGACTGCACGGCCACCTCCTCGATGGCCGCGAGGTCTACGCACACACAGACGGCGTCGTGCATCGCGCGCATGAGCGAGGCGAGCGAGCCGGCCACTGAGACAAGGTCGCGCCGATAAGTGCGCAGCATGCAGTAGCGCTCGCCGTGGCGCTGCTGCTCCCTCGTGCCGCTGCCACTCGCGTGCAGAGCGTCGATGAAATAGCCGTGGCACGGGCACTTGAGGATCAGGTGCGTCTGCGCCGGTGAAGCGTACAGCGCCGCCACACGCTCGAGCCGCTCCGAGTAGCACGCGTACGCGGTGGGCATGTGCGGCAGCAACTCCTGGTGCCACTCGCACACGGGCGCGACGACGGTGAAGAGGCCAGTGAGCGGCACTGACATGTGCAGCAAGAAGATGCATTCCTCGGGCTCGTCGATTGCCATCGGGTGGATGGAGAGCAAATGCGGCGCAAGCAGCCGGATGATGCTCAGCAGCCCCTGAATCGGCGTGCGGCCGGGTGCGATCGGGTTTCTGAACTCGCGCAGCGAGAAGGACTTGCAGGCAGCGTTGACGGAGAGCAGTCGCTGCAACAGCGTGGTGCCGGTGCGAAAGGGTCCGCCGATGAAGACGCGAGTGCGAGGCGGCCCCGGAGGTGGCGGCGGCGCGCTCGCCATCTCCTTGCGGGTTCGGATGTTGACGAGAACGGCAATGGCAACCATGAACACGCCCAGCTGGCTCAGCTGGTGGTTTCCCGAGCCGCCTTCGCGCGCGAGCGCACACTGCCGCTCGTACATGAGGTCGAAGGCGTCACGGTCTTCAAAGGGATCGAGCAGTTTCGGGAAGCCAGCAAAGGCACGCAGCTTGGCGACGGAAGGCGACCGGAACGCGGACGGCCACAGGTACCACGTGCAGCACACGAATGCGTTGAGAAACCGGGCGACGAAGGTGCGGCGCGCCGGGACGACCCACGCCGGATGGAGGAGCGCGGACGACGGACTCGCCATATCAGGTCGCGTTGTGTTGGGCCATTTTCATTCACAGCCTCTGATGGTTCGATGAAGGACGAAACGGAACGAAATACACAGCGCAATCTCTCCTCATCCTCTCCTTCGCTTCTCCCGCAACGCCTCGTTCAGCAGCTGCCTCGTGTTGCCATTGCCCGACAGCTGGATCGGTTGCCGCCCATCGCTCGTGGGCTGATCCGGCGGCACATTGCCGTCGAGGAGCGCAAAGACCGCGTCCGTATGCCCGGCGTCGGCACCGAGGCTCGCTCGATGGATCGGCGCCAGCCCATCCGACTCCACCCCGATGGCATCGACCTCGTAGCGCAGGAGCATCTTGATGATTTTGGCGTGGCCCTTGGCAGCGGCCGCGTGCATCGGCGGAAGGTGCAGCGAGCCATCCGCCGTAGGCCCTCGGATGGACGCGTCGGCGCCCATTTTCATCAATGAGGCCGCCGCGCGCAGCTTGTCCGCCTCCGCCGCGTGCAAGAGGGGCGTCTGGCCGGCTTCGGAGAGCTCGTTGATGTTGGCGCCATCGGCCAGGGCGGTGCGAACCGCAGTCGGGTCGTTTTGCTCGACGGCAGCGTGCAGCGGCGTTGTGGCGAATGTGCGCGGCAATCCCGCGAGGCTGAGGGCGACGATGAAGAGGCGCGATGAAGACTCGTTGGTGTTCATCGCATGTACACGACAGACGCGTGTGTGAATTCGACCGAGCGGGGCTGAGCGTTAAGCGGCCCGGCCCGGCTGCTGATCGAGTATGGCTGTGGTAAGGGTCCAGGGGTCCCCGAGCTAACTAGTTGTAACCGCACACAAATGTACGCCGGTCCGCCCCATCCCGGGGCCCCATCCCTCCCTCCCTCCCGCGTCCCGCCCGCCCTCACTCCCCGTCCCTCCCTCC
>JWZX01002695.1:0-25483 GCA_001275005.1 Chrysochromulina tobinii | reverse complement strand
ACCTTGGAGGAGCTTGCATCCGCGAGCTAGAGTTCGGCACATTTCTTGTCGGCGTCGCGCATGGATAAAACTTGGCGTTTCGTCCCTCATTGTCGAATTATAAACACTGGCTGTGAATACACACAACACGTAAGCAGCACAGCCGTGAAAACAATACAATACAATACAGTAGAGAGTTCATATTCACTGAGCGATGTCCGGGTACGGTGTGTGTGTCCCGGCTCCCCCGGTGTCTTTTTACCGGTACCGTGTGAGACCCGGCTCCCCCCGGTGTCTTACCGGTACCGTGTGAGTCCCGGCTCCGCCCGGTGTCTTTTTACCGGTACCGGGGTCGTGCGTTGGTGGGTCTGGATGGCTGATGTGAGGTTCGTTTGTGTGATCCGTGTGTCCTTGTGTCCCGTGTGTGTCCCGGCTCCCCCCGGTGTCTTTTTACCGGTACCGTACCGGCTCCCCCCGGTGTCTTTGAACCGGTACATGTACCGTACGGGGAACGTGAACAGAAACGGTTCTTCCGAGGTGACTCCGAGCCGGTTAACGGTGTTTTCCAACTGTTGAGGAGCTGTGAAACTTTTTCTCACAGCTCCTCAAGTTCGAGCAGCTGTGAGTTTCATTCTCACAGCTCCTCGCAACTTGTAGCACCTGTGACTGTAAAAACTCGCAGCTCGACAACTTGAGGAGCTGCGAGTTTTAATCTCACAGCTGCTACAACTGTTGCGACGAGCTGTGAGAAACCCTCTAAAAAGGTTCACAGCTCCCTCTAGAAAAGTTTTTCTTTTGTCTCACCGGACCGTACCTAACGAGGCGGGCGACCATCGGGCGGCTAGAACCCCCCCTTGGCAGAGGGCGGTTCGTTGAACCCCCCCTACGTGCGGCCCCCACAAGTATAACGGCCTATACGGCCCGGGGTACATCAGTTTGATGACACCCGGTGACCCCTTACCCCCCCCCTCCCGACACATCGAACCCCCCTTTTCCGTAGGGGAAGTTCGGGAGGTTGTGGAAAAACCATCCACCCTGGGGAGGATTTTTCGATGCGTTTCACGGCCCGCCCCCGGATGGGGGGGCGTCGCGCCCGGTAGGGCGATGCGTTTCACGGCCCGCCCCCGGGTAGGGGGGCGTCGCGCCGCAGGGCGATGGCGTTTGTGTGTGTTGTTGCAGAAAGTCGTGTGTGTCAGTCTTGACTTTACTTGTTTTTACTGGGAGGTGTTTTGGAAGGACGAGCAAGTTTGGGAAATTTCTTCTTTTTCTTTCTTCTTTGTGCGCGTGACGGCGGTTGATGATGGAAAACAGGCCATCTGAATGGAGCTCCGGCGTGCGCTGGTGGGGGTCTCTGTGGTGAGTCGCGGAGCAGTGAACGTCATTGGGAATCTGCTGGCTTTGGCGTGGGCGCTTCATATGAGGTCAGCGGTTGTGAGCAGCATGTCAAGATGGGCGTGCAAGGCTCTGGATGCAGTTGGTTGGTCGTTTGATGGTCTATAGCCGGAGGGAGCAAAGCCCCCACGCAGCATCTTCAAGAAGATGCTCGAGAGCATCCTTGAAGTAGGAACTCGTCGTTGAGGCCGAGCGTGATGGTGACCGCCATTGTGCGAGGGTCGGGCTGTGAGAGGGGTGGACGCGCGGCGATCCTGTGTGAGGTCTCTTGGACCATAAAAAGCCGTTAGGGCTTTTTGTTCGACGAATCGTATAGGGTCGGTCCGGCCCCCACCGCCCGGCCGGAACGACCGGAATAATTCGATTCGCGTTCCCGTCCGATTCGTTACGTTCTTACGTACCGCGTGGCGCGTGCGGGGCCATCGCGGGACCACCGGGGAATCCCCCGCGGCCGCGCCGCGTCACCCGTCCCTCACCGCCCTCAGTGCACCGGCAAGCCCCTGGAGGCCCACACTGCCACATACACCTGTACAGTGTACACGTGAACACATCATCGGGTGGGAACGGGTAAACGCAGACACAGACGCAGAGAACGACCGGCACGCGTACCTGCCTCAAGGGCGACCGCGGACCCCAAACCCTCACCGGTCTCTATCCGATCGCGCCTCGTCAACGCGGCCCTCCGCACACAGGTGAGCGGATGCCACGGCCAGAGGACCATGCGATCTCCCTAATCTCCCCCCCCCGTGATGCAGAGGTGGGCGGGTGGGCATCACGCGACCTAGCGGCTGCCTTCGGGCGTCGTGGCGCCCCGTGACTTCCCGTGACTTCTTGCGCCTCAACATGACGGACCCAGCTGTCTAATCGCATGAGTTTCAGCAACGGTTCCACTTGATGCCGCCCTGGTCCCACTTGTGTCACCCACCCGACCGATCACGGTGCCCAAGTTGCCCGGTCCACCATCCTGGAAGCCACCTTCCACACTCAACGGACCACCCGTCGTATATGAAATATGATCCTCGCCGATCGTGCCGCCTGCCGTAGTTCAGGTCGAGCCTCGCACCGGGCAGTGAGCCCGAGTTCGCGAGTCGCCATCATGTTGGCAGCGAGCGCGTCAGCACTGATTCGAACTGCCCACTTCCACGTCGGGGCCGCGCCTAACCCCGTCTTTCGAGCGCCGTGAGGATCCTTTCGATAGACTGGTTCAACCGTGTGACCAACTCGAACGTGTTGTGACCGGTCTGACCTGTGTCTCTTTGTCACACCGCCCGACTGCCTGGGTTAGCCGTGGTGGCCACAATCGCCCGCGAGGTCGTCAAGGTCGTCGAGCCCGCATTTTGAATGCGCGGGGCTGAGCCACCAGACGACCAAGTCCACGGAGTGAAGACCCTGAACAGCGGCGTGCCTCTCGGCGAGGAGATGTAAAACTCCATAGTCGCGCACCGAGATGTGCTCGGCTGCTCAGAAAGTGAAGAAATCGAGCACAGAAGAAAGCGATCGCGAAACCTGTCTCACTCGCTAAGTTTGACAAATTTCAAAACCACACCACACTCTCACACTTGGGGACTCGAATTCACACACATCGCTCAAGGCGTATCGTGGCGTATCGATCAAGCTCTGATGAGACGTCTGACACGTGTCCATAAAATGCAGAGGGCTCGCCGGACGCGCCGTCGCGCCCGTGATGCGCTCAGCTTCGACTACTACTACAGAACCCGGTACCAGTTTTAGTCTCACTCGCGGGGTGTCGATCATCGAAAAGATCACCTAATTCCCTAGATAGCGCGAAACCACCACACATTCACACCAGTGTGTCTGTGTAAGGTGCTCATGGAGGTCAAAGTCAGCTCCGAGTCGCTGCTCGAGCAGGATGTCATCTCACTCCTCAATCTCGGGCTTAAGTTATCGGATCTCGAGCGAATATGGATGGGCGTGCCGAGCATCAAGATGGACACCGTGAGGAAGATTGCTCTCGGCCAGCTCGGTGGGCGAGGAATCACGGTCAGCCGGCAGGCGTCGCTCGGCCTCGACATGATGCGCGCGGGCTCCGTCTCGGAAGCTGACGCCATCGTGCCCGAGGTAGTCCGCCAGCTCCGTGCGGAGCTGGACTCACCTCCTGAAAAGTACCGAGATCCGATCACCCTGGAGCTGATCGACGAGCCGATGGTGCTCTCTTCGGGTCACGTCTTCTCTAAGTCGACGCTCTTCGATAGCAATGGCCAATTCCGCTTCAAGTGCTGCCCAATGACGCGCGAGGCCGTCGCGCCGATGGCCTTCCCGCTCGTCTATCTCCGACGCGAGCTCATCGAGTGGAAGCTGCGGCGGCTGGACTCGATCCTCGATGCGACGAGTCACGTGAACTCTGCGCCACTGCTCGAGCTCGCGCGCAGCCTCCTCCAATCGCTCGGCGCCCACACGTACCAGAGTCAAGCGCGTCTCTACTGGACACGCCGCCTCCACGTGCCCGCTGGTCCATACGACGAGCAAGCGAAGCTGCTCAGGGAGATGAGCTCGGAGGTGGCGGCGCTCCGTACGGCGGGACTGGGCGGCAGCAACGAGCTCCTCGACCTCCTGACCCAGGCCATGCGGAAGATCCTCGAGGCCCTTGTTCAAGCCGTCCGGGAGTTGTGGGCAGATGAGGGCATGCGCGCGGAGGCGTCTGAGCTCATGTGCAAGGTGTGTGGCGACTTAGCGGCTGTGGGCACGCTTCGCTGGGAGGCAGAGGAGAACGTGACCAGCAGCGCACTGAATCTCCTGACCGAGATGACTTCAGACGCGAGTGTGACCGACGCGTACCTTCTCAACCAGGCGGCGACGGCTCTGCCTCCGCCTCCGACGACGCAACCCTCACAGCAAGGCATCATGCCAGGGCGAGCGGTGGCCTATTGGCGACTAAGGCTGCGCTGTGCGGCCGGCGCGGACGAGGGCAGCGCTGCATGGTGTGAGCGCCACGGCACACTTGCGAGGCAGCTCGTCGCCGCACTTCCCGCATCTGTCTGGCAACGCGCAGTCGATGCTCGTGTACCGAGAGCCATCATCGTTGAGGGGGCAGGCCTCGTCACTGTCAATGGTCGATACGAGCTCGATGGCTGCTACTCTCAAGGCGACGGCTCGCGTGGAGCGATCAAGTATTCTCAAGGTCGTACATGGCTGCTGCGCTACCGGCTGCCGAGCGGGCGTGCCTGCTGGTACCTGGCAGACTCGACGCAGCTCACAAAGGACGATGGCGACTACTACCGCGTACATTGTGAGGATTCGACGCCGCCATGCCATCTGACGTGGTCGTGTGCAAAGGACGGAGTTGATCCTCCCCCTAGCTTGCGCCCGGTGTATGACTCGAATGCGGCACCGATGTTGACCGAAGATGACGAAGGGGAGACCTTGCAGATGTTGCTGGCAGAGGTGCGAACCAAATTACAATCACACGGGATGGACGTCAGCAGGTTCGACCCTGTGGCCATGGCGAGTCCGCCTCCATCGTGGTCCTCGTCATCTGAGCCTCCGCCTACGCCTTCGTCAGTGCCTCACACACTCGCAAACATGGCCTCCGATGAGCTGCGTCCGTTGATTGGTGATTGCCTTGAGGTACGCGATACGCACGGGCTGTGGGCGACGGCTCGCGTGGTGGCGATCGTACTGGATGAGGTCCAGGGGTTGCTGCTGCTCGTCCACTTCGAAGGATGGAGCCAGGAATGGCTCATGTGGCTCTCGATGGCACACGATGCGGATCGGCTCAGGGCTCTCACGCCGCAATGCCCGGGCATTGGGAATGCTGGCCCTCATGGAGAGCGAAGCTTCAACGCTGTGGTCGAAGCCGCCCATGAGCGCATCGCGTCGGGCTTTTCCACGTGGGCGCCCACCTCAGGTGCCGAGCGCACCGCGCCATATCGCAACAGCGTCCGTGGCGACGAGTCGACGTACTTTCGACTGCGCACGACAACGCCCCCGAGCGTAGTTCCTCGTCGACCCTTCCAGACTTGCGAGCAGCTCGCGGCAGATCCAGCTCTCTGCCAACGAATGCTCGGGGGGGTCCTGCGAGCGCATCCGACGAATGCGGAGAGTGGCTTTTCGAGTGGGCTGTCGACCAGTAATGTTGCCTTGTCTCTGAGCCCCGCTGTGGAGAGCTCTCCAGCCTCCGTGTGGAGGAATAGAAGCATGATGCATGTTGTCAGAGGCAGGGAGCCGCGTCCGTGCGTGGTTCAGTAGCCACAGAGACTGTACTTGTGTTGACCGAGGGGAGCGGAGCCGTCCTTTGAGACGGTGTGAGCGCGTGCACTAACTCCCCCACCCCTTGTATCTCATTAGTTAGCGGAGGTGTATACGCGCGTGGGGATTGTGACGAAACTGACGAAACTCACTGAAACTTGGAACGCCGTAACCTGTCATCAAGAGATCGCGAGGACACATGGGCCTCCTTCATCTTTTGCTACCTCTGGCCACGGGCATGCACCAAGCGTCACTAACCAAGCTTTCGCACTGTCAAGTATCTATGCATGGTGGCAAAGGGTTTGGCGGTGGCGAGGCGACGCGAGACCCGGGACCGACCTATTACGACCCCAACGACCCGAAGGGCAAGCAGCAGGCGATTCACAAGGCCGAGTCGTTCGCCGAGTACCTCGCCAAGCGCGGGTCCGCAGTTAGTGGCGGCGCGACGCGAGACGCTGCTCCGCCACCGGCTCCGACTACACCCGTCGCATCGTCGCGCCCTGTGGCCAGGGTCCAACAGCGGGATGCTCGGCGTGGCACCAGCTGGCACGACGGCGCAGCCTCCGCCACGAGCCACGATTTTCTTGGGAATTCAATGGTTCAGGGATCGTGGTCCGCGGTCGTATCACCCCGCTCCCGCGCGGTGGCTTCGCCGCCGGCGGTCGACTATGCGGCCGTCCGGAAGGAGCTCAAGCTGATGATGGATAATCCTTCTTGGGATGACGGATCGCTTGCGCCCATCTTCATCCGGCTCGCGTGGCACAGCAGCGGCACGTTCGACAAGGCAAGCGGCACGGGCGGCTCCAACGGCGCGGGCATGCGCTTCTCGACCGAGGCAGCCGACCCAGAGAATGCCGGCCTCAATGCGGCGCGCGCGTTCCTTGAGCCAGTCAAGAAGCGTTTCCCAGCTATCAGCTACTCGGACCTGTGGGTGCTCGCTGCGTACGTGGGGCTCGAGCACACGGGTGGCCCTGCGATCCAGTTCCATCCGGGCCGCTCCGATCATCAGGATGAGAACTACTGGAAGGAGAAGGGCATGTCGTATGGCAGATTGCCCGCCGCTGAGAAGTACCTCGGTGACGAGGTCGATGCGGAGGGGCGCGTCGTGGGCTGGGAACGCTTGAGCAACCACGTGCGGCACGAGGTCTTCTATCGAATGGGCTTCAACGACCAGGAGATCGTCGCGCTGCTCTGCGGGGGCCACGTGTACGGCCGAGCCCACCCGAAGGCCTCAGGCTATGCAGGCCCTTGGGTCGAGAATCCGACCGTCTTCTCCAACGAGTACGCAGCCGACATGATCGAGGATGAGTGGTTTCTGGTCGGCCACGAGGACACTTGGCTCGATGAGCAGGGTGCGGCCGAGCTGCGGCCTGCTCTGGGCAAGCGCCAGTACGTGAACCAGAAGCGGGGCGGCCAGGCAGGTGACCATCCGAACCAGATGATGCTGGTCTCGGACATGATCCTCGCGTGGGACCCTGGCTTCCGTCCGCACCTTGAGGTGTACGCGCAGAGCGAGGAGCGACTCAAGGAAGACTTCGGCAAGGCCTTCAAGAAGTTGACGGAGCTCGGCTGCGGTTTCTAGTCCTGTGAAGCATGCTGTGAAGTCAAGACAAAGCGAGGCAGCCTGCGCCCGCCGCGTGAGTGGCTGCGCGATAAGATACTGTGACGCCGAGTAGCGAGATCGAATCTCGGCTAGACGTAGAGAGCACACGTACCACTACCACCCCACGCTGGGAGCATCCACTGTATCCGGATAATGAGCGAGTAACGGGATCGACGTCTTCGAACGACAAATATGTGATACGGCAATCGGTAATAACGTAAAACGCATGGTAAAACGGTATCGACATCCCGTCCATGTGACATCGAAACGACAATTGTGTGTCCCTCGCGCACAATCGACGAATGTGAGCGTCAGCGCGGTTGTCAGCGCGAGACGAGAGCGCGTGTCTGACCGCGACGGGCCGGCGAGGGAGAGTCTCACACTGAGCAAGAGCGACGAGAGCGAAGAGAGCGAAGAGTGCACCCGCCTGCGCCTGCTCCCCCTAGCCTGAAGCCTCCCCCCCCCCGCACGCTCCCATTCATGGCCATAAGGCAAAAAGTGGTTGACGCCGCTGCGGGTCCTACGCGCGTGTGTGTGTGGCCAGGAGCAGCCCGCTCACGACGTGAATACCCTATCTGCGAGCTCATGACAGCGTTGATGGATATTTATTCATCCATTCGTATGGGGTCATGTAAGGTGTGTGTATTCTGAGCGGGCAGTAACAGTGCCGTAGTGGGCAGCAGCCTCCAAGCCGGCGGCGGCGGCGGCGGCAGCGGCATTGGCGGCGGGGGCGGGAAAAGCCTTGTCAGGGAGGAAAGCCAAAGGCGCGCAGCGGAGGACAGCGGCGGCGGAGGCGGCAGCGGCGGTGCCCGCATGCCACTTAACATCGCTGCCGCACCGAGCGCCAGTCCGAGCGTACCGAGCATACCGAGCACCACGCCAACCGAGACGAGGCTAGGCGTCGACGACGCGCGCGCAGTCGCCTTGGTGGCGAGTCGGCTCGCAGAGAGCCGCTCAAGCCAAGCGGTGGTGGTGGGGTAGGTGTACTCCATTCCATGTGTCGTGATGCCCGCCGCCGCCTCAAGCAACGCCGCTGCATTGGGGTGGTCACCCGCGTACGATGAGCGGTAGGCGTAGTCGCACACGTTGCCGGCCCCGAGTACAAATACGCCACCAACCTGGAAAACACTGCCCGTGTACGGTCCCGTGGGGCTCGCGTAGCCGCCATCTGTGTTGCCCTCGGCGAGCGCATGTGAGCCCAGCTCGGCCACGCGCGCGTGCTCGAGCACCAAGTTGCGCCCACTTTGGAGCTTGAAGGCAGCGTAGGCAACTGGAGCATCGGGCTCTGGGTCAACATATACCTCGATGCAGGCAGGTATGTCAAGCTCCTTGCGGTAGCGCTCGATCTGGTCGGGCGTACCTAGTGATACGAGCACAACCTCTGTGCCAGCCTCCTTTAGCCGCAGTTGCACCACCTTCATCGTCCTCACCTGCTGCTTGCAGAACCGGCAGCCAAAGTGGCGTAGGAAGACGAGGAGGATGCGACGCTTCTGCCAGAGCGTGGGCACGCTGATGGCCTCGCCCTCGGCATTGAGTACGACGAGCGAGTTCATCTCCTTCATCGCCTGGCACATTATTGACGGACTCAGTCCTCTCTGTGTCGGGGCGGCCGAGGAAGTTGCCGCCGCGGAGCTTATCGTCTCGGAAAAATGAAAGTTCATGTAAGTTTCCCCATTACTGCACCCCTCCCCCTACCTTGTGGGAAGACTTTGGAGAGGTCCTCGCGCACTACAGTCCTGATGTGTATGTAATTCCCCACGCAGCCACGCCACACACTGAGCTATCTATCCTCCTGCAACACACCGAGCTAACTGCTAAGTTAGTCGTTAGCGCGTTTCTAATACTGTTAACTACTGATCAGCGCGCTTCTTCAAGATCTGACTCTCTATCGAAGGCGGCGGAGAGCTCGCGGAAGGCCGCGAAGGCCTCGGGCGGGACGCTCGGCTCCTCCTCGAGAGCGAGCAGCGCCGCCTCATCGTGAAGTGACGCCTCATAGGCCGCGGCCTCGTCATCCGCCGCGCCGCGGCCGGCCGCCTCGGCAGATGCGGCGGCGGGCTTGTATGGCGCTTCGATCTTCTTCTGCAGGACGGCGTTCCAAGCCATCTTTTTGAAGAACTGGTGCTTCTTGACGTCGTCGGCGCCGCCCTTGCCGTTGCCGAGTCGCGCGAGGGGCGCCGTCGCGAGCAGCTGGCGCAGCAGCGCCTGCGCGTTCGCCCCCATCGTCTTCGGGTAACGCAGGTCGTGCGTCACAATCGCCCGGTACAGCGCGAGCGGCTCGGCGCCCTCAAACGGCGGGTAGCCCACGAGCATCTCATGGAGCAGGATCCCGAGCGCCCACCAGTCGACGGCGAGACCGTGCCCCTTACCGGTGAGCACCTCCGGCGCCAAGTACTCCGGCGTGCCGCACAACGTCCACGCGCGCGCACCGGGCTCGATCCGACGTGCGAAGCCAAAGTCGACGAGCTTTAGGTACCCGTCGGCGTCAAACAGCAAATTCTCCGGCTTGAGGTCGCGGTACGCGATGCGCTGCCCATGCAGGTAGTCGAGCGCCAGCACCACCATAGCCGCGTAGAATTGGCATCGACGCTCTGGAAAGGCCGAATTCGGGGCGGCACGCAGCGCGTCAAAGAGCTCTCCCCCGAGTGTCGCCTCGAGCAGCAGGTGAACGCGCGTCGGGTCCTCGAAGGTGCGCACGAGGCCGACGACAAAGGGGTGGCTGCACACGGCGAGCAGCCGGCACTCATCGAGGGTGTGATTCAGCTCGTTGGCGCCCAGCACGCGCGCCTTGGAGAGGGACTTGAGGGCGTACGTCTGACCGGTGCTTGCATCGGTCGCGAGGCGCACCACACCAAACGAGCCGGTACCGAGCAATCGGCCCAGCTGCAAACGCGCCATCGTGAGCGATCGCGCGTGTGCACGCCGCTCGCGCCGCCCCTGCTCGCGCCCGAGCAGGGGAGCAAGGGGACCCAGCTGTTTCGTCGCTGTCTCCTTTGCGAGGAGGAGACACTCCACAGGCCCATCAGCTACGAGTGTAGCGATCGCCGCCTCGTGACGAAGCAGTGCGTTCTCGCCGAAGACGGCGCCCTTACCAAGGTGGGCGACTACCTGTGCGCCGGGCCCGAGTACACCCACCTGCCCGCCGACCACCACGTGCAGCTGGCTCAGCTCCCCTCCCGCGCGCGCGATCGTCGCGCCACCCGCAAACTCCACCGTGCTCATCAGGCGTGCGAGCTGCTTGCGCTCGCCGGCAGAGAAGCCCCTGTACGCGTGCACCTGGGCAAGCGCGCCGCACACGAGCGCGAGCCGACGCACCTCGGCCAAAGGACCCACGCGCCCTAGGAACGTGGCACGTGGCACGTGGAGTAGCGTGCAGCCCGAGCCGCCGGTGCGGGCGGTGACGCGCGCACCGGCCGCGGTCGTCGTCGTGCAAGAGCTCTTGACCGCCGCCGCCACCGCCGTCGTCGGCTCGGCCGCCTCCGTCGCCGACGCGTCCGCATCCTCTACCGCCGGCGCCTCCGCATCGAGGATCACCTCGAGGGTCGCCTCTCCGAAGGCATCGCCCGGCTGAAGCTGTCGCGACGGCGCGCCGTCGGCCGGCGTGAGGTCGAGCGCTCCCGCGAGGACCACGTACAGCCCATCAGGCGGTGCGCGCTCGAGGAGGTCGAGGCGCGCGCCCAGCCGCACCGTGCGCGCGAGCGGCACGAGCGCCTCGAGCTCCTCGTCGTCGAGAGCCGCGAGCACACGCGCGCCGTCGTGGGCGCGGGCACCCCGCAGGCTGGCCAGGGTGGCTGCGGCGCTCTCCGTCCGGACATGCTGCACAGCCGCTCGGAAGGCCGCGCGCTCAAGCCGCCACACGACCGCCTCCTCCGCCACGCATGTCACCGTCGCAGTGGGCTCGAACACGTACAGTAGAGCGAGCTCGTGGACCACATCGCCCACAGAGTACGACGCGACGAGGCCGCCACCGTCGCTTGCACTGCGTGCGGTGCTCAGCCTCACTGGCGAAGCACTGATGGCGCCGCCTCCAGCGCTGCTACTCCTGGTGCCGACAGCCGAAGACGGCGGCGTGGCCTCCAGACGACCCGATTCCACCAGATAGACGGCATCGGCCGCCACGCCATGCGCACACAGCACCTCACCGCGGCGCAGCCGACGGCGTGTCATTCGTTCGAGCAGACGTGGAAGAAGCGCCGCCGCCACGTCGGAGGCGGCAACGGCCTCGCTGACGCTGCTGCTGCGCGTGCCGCCGCGACTACTGTCGCGCGTGTTGCTCCCGCTGAGGCTACTGCTGCCGGTGCTGACGGAGGGCTCCGCGAGGCCAAAAAAGGGGTAGCGAGGGTCGCACAGGACGCGGCGCAGGCAGAGCGCTGTCTCGGGCGACATGTGCTCGCGCGGCCCTTTCACAGGACTGTTCACAGGACTGTTCACAGGACTGGTGGGCACGGCGGCGGCGGCGGCGGCGGCGGCGGCGGCGCTGCCACCTGAGACGCCGCCGCGCTTGTGCGGCTGCTGCGGCGGTTGTGCACGAGCGAGCGAGCTGCCAGCGGCGGCGGCGGCGGCGGCGGTCGTCGGTGGCGGCGAGGCGGTGCCGACCGCGCCGAGGGCGAAAGGGACGGGATCGCCCGCAAACGCGCGAGGCAGCGTGGCGGGCGACGCGGGTGTCGTCGAGGCGCGGCAGTGGCTCGGGGCAGGTGAGACCGCCGAAGGCTGCACCGGTAGGTTGGCGCGGCGCGAGGATCCAGCCTGCTGCAGCACCAGCACCACCGCGCTGATGTCGTCGACGTACGGGTCCTCGACCTGCCAGAGCTCACGCGCTTGCTCGCACACGAACTGCGTCGTGGCGGCCACCGCCTCCTCAGTGATCGGCTGCCCTCGCAGCCGCTCCGCCACCGCCGCCACGACGCGCGCAGGCGAGAGAAACTCCCACAGACCGTCCGTCGCGAGCACGAGAAGTGCGTCCTCTGGTCCGAGGACTCTCTCGACGACCTCGGCCTCGGCGATCACCCCCACCGCCGCGCCGTTCGTGTCGCCGAGCGAGCGCGTCATCGAGAGCCCGGGCGCCACCTGCGCCGACGACCACACGCGCAGTGGACCAACCTCACCTAGCTCGCCGAGCCTCATCGCTGCAACCACACCGCCGCTCGCCTCGACGCGCATGCGCTCGGCCAGCAGCTCGGGCGTGTGCGCCGTGGTGAGCTCCACGGCGACGAGCGTGCCATCCGGCCGCACGCTCCCGACCACGGCCCGTGCGTCGCCGAGCCATGCGGTTTGGCACACTAGATGGCTCATCTGCGGATCGACGGCGAGGCGGCACGTGACGGCGGTGGCGCCCGACTGCGAGCAGTCGAGCGCGGCCGTGCACGCGCGGTGCTGCTCCAGGTGGGCCACAATAAGCGCCTCGCGCGCGTCTGCTTGCCGGCCGAGCTCCGTCTGCACCAGCTTAGGCAGCTGCGCGGCGGCTTGCTGCGCCACCAGGTGGCCATGCACGCCGTGGCCGTCGAAGACGCCAAAGAGCGCCGAGCTGCCGTACTCACTCGGTAAGGAGGCAAAGCACGCATCCTGGTTGATCTTGCAGCTGCCGTCGATGGCGCTTCCGGGCTGGGCGACCGACGCCCACACCACCCGCGCTGCTACGCCTTTGGGTGTCCACGTGCCTTGCTTCACGTCAAGGTGTGGAACGCCGTCGGCATTTGTGCTGCTGCTGCTACCGTCGCGAGCGGTGTAGGCGGGTGTTGCACCGCGCCGCTGGCCCCATGCAGACAGCGCCAATCGCGGCTTGCCGCCACCTCCGGTCGCCATCGCTCGGCCATCCGGCTGGACTGCATGAACCGCGGCCATTGGGTTTGATCCAATGAGCGTTCCAATCGAGCGTTCACGATACGCCTGGAAATTCACACCACTGAAGCGGGAGAAAGGAGATCGGCAGGCCTGATTAGGCTATTGTGCAAGGATGTTTACGGAGGGATGTTTTTCGCACATGACATGTAACGATAGCACAGGACCCAACGCCGCCAGCGCGCGGCGCGCATGCTCCGCGTCTCGATTCTCTCGAATGGGGTCATGTAAGGTGTATGTATTCTGAGCGGGCAGCAACAGTGCCGTAGCACCGGCTGTCGCGTCCGTCGTGTTAACGTTCACACGGGACACACGGGACACGCGGACGCACAAAGGCATTACCCGGTACCCTGACTTGTCGTTCATTATGAATAACACTTGAATTACCGGGCACTTACTTGGTACATGTTTGAAGGCCGCGAAACGGCGTTCGGTCAGTTTTGACAGCGCTCGGTCAGGAATACCATGGTACACTTTCACTTGACACGAGGGCGCGGATGAAGTCCATCGGCGAGGTGCTGCGCAGCACGGAGCGGCAACGCGGCGCAATCGTCACCGGCGGCTCGAGCGGCGTGGGCTTGGCCATCGTTGCGGCGCTCCTCAAAGCTCAAGACCCTCCGATTGCCAAAGTCTTCGTGACGGGACAGAAGCCGCGCGCGGACACCGCGCTGGACACGCTGATCAAAGCGACCCCCGGGGCCGAATCGCGGGTTTTGTACGACTCGGGCGACACGTCCGACGCCGAGGTGGTCTCTCGCCAGTGGAGTGCGGCGCTCGACCACTTTGAAGGCGCAGCGCCATCAGCGATTTTCCTAAATGCGGGTATCGGCGGCGGCCGCCAGCCGCTCGAGGCTTTCGACATTGAGCGATTCGACGCAATCTTTCGAGTCAATACCCGTGGTCCGTTTTTGTGGCTCAAGCAAGCGCTGCCGGCTCTCAAGGCGCAGCCGGAGACCTCGCAGATTGTGGTGACGTCGTCGGTCGCCGCATTGCGAGGTGTTCCGCAAGGTGGCCCTTATGCGGCGAGCAAGTGGGCGATCAACGGCCTCGTGCTCTCGCTGCGCGAAGAGCTCAAGAATAGCCACCCGCAGGTGAAGGTTGGGCTCGTGTGCCCGGGGCCTATAGCGACCGCTTGGTGGGACGAGTTTGAGCGTGGTGGACGCGGCGCCGACGCGCCGCCGAAGCCGGCCCAGATGCTGAGTGCGGAGAGCGTCGCCCGGGCCTGCATGTCCTTGTACGAGCAGGAAGAGACCTCCAACATCGAGCAGGTGGTTCTCGAACCGACGCTCAAGTAGTGCCGAGCTGCCGACCCCGCTCTGGCGCTTGGGGTGTCTAAGAATTTCCGGCGAAATTTAGAGATATAAATTTGCCAGAGTCATGGCCAGAGTGCGCCCGCCAGGTCGCGGAATCATGCGCGGAATGCAGAGTTCGTGGCGAGCCCCAAGCCCTCTCGATGGGAAAAGAAGCGGTCCCATCCCCCGTCTCCAGCTGCAGCCTCGCATGGTTTCGAACCTGGGAGCACTGTTGATGCGTCGGCTCCCCGTGCCTCAGCGCCGCCTATGCGCTCCCGTCGCCGTCGCGGTGCGCGCGCAGGATGGCTTCGTCGGCCGATAGGGTCTCGAGTAGCGCGGCCATCTGCTGTCCAAGTAATCAATGCGCAATTAACGGAGATCACTCTCGTGTGTGGCTGGCTTCGTCGGCCGATAGGGTCTCGAGTAGCGCAGCCATCTGCTGTCGCTCTTCCACGAGGCGCACGTAGCTCAAGTCGACCCCGAACGTGTGCTGCTGCGTCTCGGCGCCCTGGGCATCGAAGGCGCGCACCTGGCCGCCCGCGATCGTCTCAAACTGCTCATCGAAGTGCATCTCGTACTCCCAGCGCGCTTCACCGTGCAGGGGAGGCTCCCAATAGATGGTCGCTCGGAAGGTACGCGTGGCACCGTCGTACGAGGCGTTGATGAAGGGCTTCTTGCGCGGCATCGCGCTCCCGTCATCCTGCGACCAGAAGGGCGGCGCGACCTCGTACGAGATGTACGGTGCCTCGAGCTGCTCATATGGGAGCTCATCGAAATGGTCTGTGGGGAAATGGTAGGACGCGAGGCCCACCGTTCCACCCTGCACGAAAGTGCAGCCGCCAAGTGTCGTCGGTGATGGGCGCTGGCGCCAGTAGACGAGTTGGGTCGGGAAGCGATGCGTGTCGCGCGCGGCACCGTCCGGGCCAAACTCTTGCATCTGCCCGCCGACGATCAAGTTGTAGTCCTCAGAGAAGACCATCACGTACTCCCATCGGGACGCGCCGTCAAAGGTGGCCTCCTCCCACAGCACGGTGCCATGGAAGGTGCGCGTCGCCGCATCGAAGGCGACGGCGGTGAACGGCTTCTTGGGCATAGGGCGCGAGCCATCGTCGAGCTTCCACTCCTCAGGCGCGTCCGCGTACGAGATCCAGCAGTCGTCTGGCGATGCAAAGTGGTACGAGGCGACGCCAGCGTGGCCGCCCTGCACGAAGACGAGGCCGAAGATGGTGGAGACGTCGGGCATGCGCAATGGCACGTCGTCGGCTACGCCGATCGTTGAGTAAACGCTGACACCCTGTCGGCATAGTGGGCACTTGCCGGCGCCCCACGAATGCAGAGTGCTCAACAGGCACTCGGCGCAGTACACGTGGCCGCACGGCGTACGGCACGGCGCCTTGTAGTCAGCCAGGCAGATGGGGCAGCAGTCCGAGTCCGGCGCTGGCGCTGCGGCCTCCGCTTGCGATTCTGTGGCCATGGCTTACGATGACGTGACCCACCAGGTACCGACGTGCAGAATCGACCGTCAACGCGCGCATGAGGGCTGCACACGTGAACATGGCACGGCGCCGTCCTGAGCGAATTTTTCACCCTCACCGAAAGAATCGGTTGATTAGAAAGTCAACTCAGTACGTATGTCCCGCGCGAACTCGATGGAATACAATGTACTCATCGCTCTCTAATGTTACTTGTTCTTGTACTGATGCTTTTGCCAAGGGCTTATGGGCTTTTGCTCGGAATACAATGTTCTCCATAAATGTGAGAGCGTGGGAATTTTTGGCGTGGGTCGCACGCAGATCCGGCGGTTGTACGTCGATCGTAGTACGAGACAGATGCCGAGACAGTTTGCGCACATTTTCACATCGGAGCACCGTGAAGTGCGAAGGTGCACGCGACGACGCCCTTCGGATTGGATAGCGATGGTGGCAAAGCTACACCTCCTCGCCGGGCTGCTCACGGGTACGCGATCAATCGTTTGCCGCTTTGTGCAGTCGCCGCTGACGACCCTTGCCCTCACCCTGCACGCAGTCGCCGCAAAAGAGCTCGTGCTCTACCCGCGCCAGGACGTCTATGTCGAGAAGCAACGGCCGACGTGGTCTTACCGCACGTCAATCCTGCAGGTGGGCAAGACGGACGCGCCTGACGCGGAGTACCGCGCCTTTCTCGCCTTCGACTTGAGCACTGTCGCCGGCGCGCACGCACGCGTCCTCAGTGCCAAGCTTCGGCTGCACCCGCTGCTCGCGTCCTCGAACGCTCGGCTCACACACCACGCCTGCTTGCTCTCGGACGTGACGTGGCGCTCGGACGAGCTGACGTGGGAGAACCAGCCCGATGCCCAGTGCCGTGACCGTTCCGCGCCCTGCTGCGGCAATGCCATCGGCAGCTGGCAGCCGCGCCCCTCCGCCCCCGCCGAGGTCGAGCTCACGTACTACGTCAAGGCAGCCATTGCGCCCGGCGCCGATCGTCTACTCGCGCTGCACCTGTACGCGCCGACGGCGGCGAGCACGCGCGAGCACTACTACGTGCAGTACGGCTCGAGCCGGCGCAGTGACGCCGCGACGCGGCCCGAGCTTGTCCTCGAAGTGATCGCGCCCACCTCGTCGCACGAGTCTCTCGCTGACGGCAAGGGCCTGTACCGCGCCCATGCGGGCTCGCCCAGCCTGTTCACGCTGGCGGCGCGCGACGCGGAGGGCGTGGCCCAGACGGCGGGCGGCGACGACTTCCGCGTCGGTCTCACCTCACGCGGTGGCGTGGTGCTCAATGCCTCTGTCGCCGATGTGGGCAATGGCACGTACAGCGTCGAGTACACTCCGACCGTCTCTGGCGTCTACCGGCTCGACGTGAGTCTGGGCGGCCTGCCGGTGGCGGACTCCCCCTACACGCTCTCCGTCTTCCCGGCGCCCACCTCGCCCGCGCACTGCGTGGCCACCGGCGCTGGCCTTCTCGAGGCCACCGCGGGTGTGCCTGCGACGCTGCTGCTCACCCCGCGGGACTCCTTCGGCAACGCTCGCCCTCTCGAGACGGGCGATGTGTTCACGGTGCACGTGGCGCGCCGTGGCGAGCGCGCGGCGGCGGCGGCGAGCAAGGACCTCGTCTGGCAGGCCGCGCTCGTCACCGACCTTCTCAACGGCACCTACAGCGCCGAGTACTTGGTCAAGCAGTCGGGCGCGTACCTCGTGCGTGCCCAGCTGGGCGGCGTCCACATCATGGGCTCACCGTTCCAGGCGACGGTGCTCGCGGGGCGCACGAGCGCGCGCGCTTCGTCCGCACTCGGCGCAGGCCTGCGCACCGCCATCGCCGGCCAGCCGGCGAGCTTCACCATCGTCGCGCGCGACGAGTACGGCAATGCGCGCTCCATCTGCGGCGACCAGTTCGTTGTATCTCTCTCGGGGACCGAGCGAGACCGCATCCCAGGCAGCACGAGCGTGCGCGGCGTCGTGTCCGAGTCGGGCAACGGCACGTACCTCGTCGAGTACACGGTCACCTCCGCCGGCCTGTACCACATCGCGGTCACCCTCGACGAACGCCACGTCGAGGGATCGCCCTTTGGCATGCAGGCCTTCCCCTCCGTGGCGCGTGCTAGTCACACGACGGCCTTTGGCGACGGCCTGAGCTCCACGGTCGCGGGCACGCTGACCGAGTTCCAGATCCTCTCGAAGGACACGTACGGCAACGCCGAGCGCGCATCCGCCGGGGGCAACTTTAGCGTCACGCTGCGTGGGCCACAGACGATCCATGCCAAGGTGTCCGATTTGCTCAGCGGGATGTACGTCGCCTCCTACACGCCCCTCACGGCCGGCCAATATGCGGTCGAGGTGCTCTACGACCAGATCCCGATCTTCGGCTCACCGTACACGACCATCGTGCGCCCGGGACGCGCGCATGCGCCCATGTCCGTGGTGGGTTGCCTGCACCCCGAGGTCGACGGCGTGCCGTGCGCGGCGACGCTGGGCATCGCGGGCGAGGTCAACGCGTTCGTGGTGCGCGCGCGCGACTCGAGCGGCAACGACTGCGCCGCGGGCGGCGAGGCCGTCGAGGCGGTGCTCTTCCACAGCGGCCCTACCCTCACCGATCTCATGGGCGCCTTTGTCGAGCAGACCCGCGGCGCAGGCCTGAAGGCGACCGTGCTCGACACGGCTGACGGCGCCTACGCCGTCACGTACCGCACCATCGCCGCCGGAGAGTACAAGCTGTCCGTGACCATTAACGGCGCGCACATCGAGGGCTCGCCGTTTGCGACGCTCGTGCAGCCCGGCGGCACGTGCGCCGCCAAGTCGAAGCTCAGCGGCGTGGGCGCGCAGACGGCCGTCGCGGGCGCCGATGCCGCGCTCGTCCTGCAGGCTGTCGACTGCTACGGCAACGCGCAGACCGTGGGCGGCGACCCGTTCGTCGTGACGATGCGCCGACCCGGCGTCGCGCCGCTGAGCGCCTCGGTCATTGACAAGGCCAACGGCCGTTACGACGTGCATTACAACGCGACCGTGGCTGGCCTGTGGCAGCTGCACGTGACCGCGGGCGCCGTGCACGCCTCCGGCTCGCCTTTCAACGTGCTCGTGGTGCCCGGTCCGACGAGCCCTCGGGCGAGCATCGCGGTGGGCGAGGGGACGCACAAGGCTGCCATCGGCGAGCCGACGACGGTCATCCTGCGCGCCAAGGACCAGTTTGGCAACGACCGCGGCGTGGGCGGCGATAAGGTGAGCGCGACGCTCACGCAGGGCGCAACGAGCTCGGTGGTGCATGCGAGCGTGCGCGACACGGGCGATGGCTCGTACACGGTGCGCTACACCCTCTCGCTCACCTCGTGGCAGACGGACTACCTGATGGCCGTGCGCGTGAACAACGGAAGCCTTGGCGGCCCGCCGTTCCGCGTGAAGCCCATCCCTGGTCCGACGGTATGCGACCAGTCGATCTCGGTCGACTTCCCCAAATGCATCGCGGGCGCCGTATCCGAGGCTCCAATCTTCGCAAAGGACCGGCTGGGCAACCAGCGCTCCGCGGGCGGCGACGTCTTCAGCGCGTCGCTCGAACTGCTCGACAAGCCCGGCGGCAACGAGTCCGTGCAGGTGGGCGACAATGGTGATGGCTCGTACAAGGCCATGTGGGTGGTCACGCGCGCAGCCTCGCACCGGCTGTGGATCGCGGGCGTGTGCGGCCCCATCAAGGGCTCGCCGTACCAGGTCGACTGCGTGCCGGCGAGCTTGTCGGTTTCGCACTCGCAGCTGGTCGGTCGGGGCGTCACCGAGGGCATCGCGGGCGAGGCCACCCCCTTCGGTGTGCTCGGTCGCGACGTCTTCGACAATGTTCTCCGCGAGGGCACGTACACCTGGGGTGCATCCCTCGGCTCGCCCACGGCGAGCTGGGGCGTGACCCAGCCCGACAAGGCGCTCTCGCACGGCCAGTTCAACCTGACGTACAACGTGACGCGCGCGGGCACGTATGAGCTCATCGTGGGTGCACTCGGCGCTGACGGCCGCGTGAACGCCTCCATGCAGGTGGGAGGCTCGCCCACGATGGTGACCGTGCGCGCCGGCCCGCTCAGCGGCAGACGCTCGCGCGTCTTCGGCCCGACGGCGCCCAACGGCGGCGTGGACGGCGACGGGGCGGGCGTTCACGACGGCGCGTGGGTCGAGGGTGCTGGCCGGCCCGTCCGCTTATGGATCGAGGCGCGCGACGCCTTCGACAACCCTCACGAGACAGCCCTTGAGCCGGCGCCCTTCCGCCTCACGGTGCACCCGAAGAACCCGAGCGCGAGCGCCCCACTGCAGCCGCCCACCGCGGTGGTGCGTGCAGCGAGCCGCGGAGGGCACGGCGCGTACACGGCTGACCTAATCATCCCCACCACGGGCGAGTACCTGGTCCGCGCGGTCGCCGTGCTGGAGTCGGGGCAGCCGGGTGTGGGAGGCGAGCTGCTGGGCTCGCCCTACCCGCTTCGCATCGTCGCGGGCCCCACGTCGGCGCCGCGATGCACGGCCGAAGGCCCCGGCCTCTCCTCGATCGCGGCGCGCGTGGGCGCGCTCCAGTTCATCTCCATCACCGCGCGCGACATGCACGGCAACGCGCGCTCGACGGGTGGCGATCGGTTTGCCCTCACGCTCGACGGGCCGAATGCAACCAAGCTGGTCGCCTCCTCGATGGTCGACTACCACAACGGAACGTACATCGCCTCGTATCTCGCGACGGTCGCCGGCAACTACACGGTGACTGTGCAGCGCGCGGACGAGGCGAACGTCTTTTGGGACATCAAGGGCTCCCCATTTGCGATCACCGTTGGCGCGGGGCCCACCAACCCTTTCGTCTCGCGCCTCGTTGGTCCGCACGAGGCGATTGCGGGCGAGCAGACCGCGTTCACGCTCATGAGCCGCGATGAGTTCGGCAATGCGCCCTTCGGAGGCGAACGCCACCGCTTCGACGTGGTCGCCGTGCCGAGAGCCACGGGCGCCCCGGCGCCCGTGGCGCAGCTCGTCGACGCCGGTAAGGGCAACTACACAGTCCTGCACGTGTTCACCGACGCGGGCGAGTACTCAATGCGCACGCTGCTGCGCGGCGCGAGCGGCGGCGCGCTGCCTGACTTCCCACTGCGCGTCTCGCCCGGCCCGCTCTCGCCGCCCCACTCGGAGCTGCTCTGGCCCTGCCACGTCACAGGATGCGTCGAGAGCTCGTCACGGCGCACGGGCTACTTTGTGGGCTGGCCCGTGCGCTTCTCGATCCTGCCCTTCGACGCGTACGGCAACCGACGCGCCGACGCTGGCAAGCTTGCCTCCTTTGTGGCGCGTGTGCACGGCCCGCGCGCCACCGGCGCGTACTCGCAAGTGCGCTGCGCCGGCGCGTCCGCGATGCCCAGCGACGCAGGCACCGCCGCGGTGCACTGCAAGGCAGAGCGGCAGGCGGATGGGCTGTACGTGGTCGAGTTCTTGCCGCTCGTGCGCGGCGAGTTTGTGATCAACGTGACGGTGCACGCGGGCCCGTATGGACAGCGCAAGCTCGGCAACCTGCCCGGCGCCGACTGCTCGCGCCTGGCCGACGGTATCACGCCGGGCGGTCGAGTTGCATGTGGTATTCGTATAGTATTCATCCATCCTTTTCGCCGGAGCAACATTCTTACAACTAGGTATGTCACACTACGTCCGCGCGCGCAATGAGTACGCGGTGAGCGTCCTCTAAGCGACCTCGTCACTCGTCGTCCTCATCGAACGAGAGCGAGACACCGGACACGACACCGACGCGCACAACGTGCACAGGCTTCAGGCGAGGACGAGTGGAGCCATGCGCGCCTGGCTCGGCCTGGCACGTCTTCTTCTTCTCGCAGCGCACGCACAAGATCTGGGCTGCGTCACGGGCGATCTTGTCCTGCGGGAAGCCGTGCTGGTTCAGTGCCGTCCAAGACGGCTCCTCCTCGTCCGTGGCGTCAACGACGAACATCAGGGTGCCGTGCCCGAGGCTTGGACGGCACTTGCACGCCGCGCAGATGAGGGTGCCGTTGAGGAGCATGTCTTCTTTCATTCGGATCTTGCAGTCCGTCGCGAGGCCATCTGCGGTGCGTGACGTCTGGTAGTGCTCGTGGAGCGGAAACTTCTTGCGCGACGCCTCGTGCATGAAGAATGTGGTGACAGAAGCGAAGAGGTGAGTCGCTCGGCTCCGGAAGGCCTTCATGATCATACCCTGGTGTGGGCCCATGTCGACGGTGAAGATGCCCACGAGGTTGGCGGGGTCTTGTCCCTCGTACCGCGTCGAGAACGTGGCCTCCGCGCTGGGTGACATCATGCCGACAGAAGCTCGCCCACTGTCTTTCAGAGGAAGCTCGAGTTTTCGCCACTTTTTGCACATGAGAACGCATGCATGCGTTTACACGAACAATCACCACTCCCCGGCCGGTCAGTCGGTGTGCTCGGATTCGGTGTGCTCGGATCACTTGCTGTGTTGTGAAGAGAAATCAAGGTCACACCGCTTCGAGTGAATGAAGTCCGCCAATGCCATTCCAGCTGCGCGCGTGCCGTCGGCCGGCTTCAAGGCGTCGTGTCCGTGCGCGTGATGGCCTATGTGTCCCAAGGATCTGCTCGTGCTGCTGCTACGCACGTCGCGCACTGAGCTGCTTCGCGTGGCCTTCGCGCCGACGCCTGCCGAGCGCAAGTCGCTCGTGCGGCAAGTCGCTCGACACCGTCGTCAAGCGACGGTGTACGACTCTGCGTCTTTGCGTTCCCTGGTGGGGGCGCGCCATCGGGCGCGTTTATGCACACTTGTCCTCTCCGACATCGCCGCCGCCACCCTCGGCACCACCCTCGGCGCCACCACCATCACCACCACCACCATCGCCTCCACCGCATTGGCATCCGCCCTCTCCGCCGCCTCCAGCGCCCCCACCCCCACCGCCTCCACCATCGCCCCCACATTGCCGTTGCCACTGCCATTGCAGCTGTTGTGGGGATGAGCCCGGCGGAACAGATCACCTTCACAAGGGCA
Source organism: Chrysochromulina tobinii (assembly GCA_001275005.1). Taxonomy (NCBI): domain Eukaryota; phylum Haptophyta; order Prymnesiales; family Chrysochromulinaceae; genus Chrysochromulina; species Chrysochromulina tobinii. The sequence continues at coordinate 2,722 of JWZX01002695.1, read as the reverse complement.
GGGGGATTCACAAGGGCGCACACGTGGCAACTCGGCGCTGCCTCTCGGCGAATGTCGATGGCATGGCACTGCCGCCCTCGCGCACCCAGGTGTACCGCCTCAAGCGCGCACGCATGGAGCGGATGCGCGACGCGACCCTCCGCGCGCTCGAGGCGCTCGAAGCGTCCCCCAAGCGCCACGGGCTGCTTCTGGACGCGTTTCGTCCCACCTTCAAGCTCGCGCAGTCTCTCTCACTGCTCCTCGCTCGGCTGGGCGGTCACTTCTTTGGGCCGGGGGTGGACTCCAAGGTGCCGCTGCAGCAGTTCGACGAGCTGCTCGAGTCGGTCGCCGTGCTCACTCTCAAGCGTCAGCAGCAGCGCCACCGCGTCTCAGACGTGATTCTGCCCCAGCTCGTGGACAGTCTTAGTGAGATGGCGCAGCGCGTGGCCAAATCGGGCAACCTGCCCGTGGACTCCAAAGCGAACCTGGCCAAGAATGGCGCGGCCGATCCCACAGCTGCCAGCGGCGGCGCCGCCGCCGCCAGCCCTTTTCACGCGTCGGCCGGCTCGGTGGTGTCGGCGAGCGACATTGAGGATCGCGAGTGTGTGCTCCTCGATCTGCTCGCTGCTCCTAAGGGCAGCCTGCTCGAGAGCCTTGCGACGGTGCTCGCGTGCATCGAGGCGATCGGTTCCATCCTCGCCTGGGCCACATACGACGATACTCCTCCACCCATCGCGTCGCGCTCGAGGATGGGCACAGCTTCAGCTCCGTGCGCCAACGCTGCGTCGCCGCCATCGCGGCGGCAGGTGTACCTCTCGGCGTGACTGTGGACGACGCTGACGCTGAGGCGGGCGCTGCCGGCGCAACCGGCGCATCGTCAGCCCCCGCCGCTTCCGCCCCCTCCGCCGCCTCGTCAACCACCGCTTCCGCGTGGTCCGCGGCGCGCATCGGGAGCGCGGCTCAGTGGCAAGAAGAGCAATCATGCCTCTCGGAGCTTGAGTTCGAATGGATACGGCAGTGGTACGTGCAGGGCGCCGCCCACCGCGACGAGCACGGCTGGTGGGGGCCACGCATCGCCAAGCTTGAGGCCCTCTGGTCACAACTCGAGAGACTCACATTCCAACGGCTGCTCTCACTTCGCCTCGCCGTCGCCGCTGCAGACGGCGCGCCGGACGGTGTGGTTCCGCTGCTGACGGCGCCCACGATGGCGCCTCCGACGGGTACGGAGCTCGCCCACCTGCCGCCCACGGCAGCGCCTCCGACGGGTACGGAGCTCGCCCACCTGCCGCCCACGATAGCGCCTCCGACGGGTACGGAGCTCGCCCACCTGCCGCCCACGATGGCGCCTCCGACGGGTACGGAGCTCGCCCACCTGCTCGAGCTCGGCACCATCCTCAAAGGCGCGCTCACCCGTCGGCACCGTCTGCGCGCGGCATGGGCGCAGCGTGTGCGTGACCCGATCTTCACGGACCTACCCGTAGGCTACTGGCCGCTGCCATGCCTCTTTGGGGTGGACGGCCCGCAGCGCCTCGCATCCCTCGGCGAGCTCACATTGCCAGAGGACCTCGACCCCGCGCTGGGGGAGCTCGAGAGGTTGCAAGCGCGCCTCTCGGCTCAACGCAAGCTGCGTAAGCCCTGCTACCAGTTTGCCAAGTTTGGAAACTGCAGCAAGGCCGGTGCATGCCCTTTTGCACACGAGCGGCCGGCCGCGGTGGCGGCGGCGGCGGCTGGTGCAGGTGCACCAGCCGGTGCACCAACGGCACAGAGCGCCGTGCCGAGCGCCGTGCCGGGCGCCGTACCGAGCGCCGTACCGGGCGGACCGGCCGCCTCAGCACCTCCATCTACCTCGCTGTCCGTCGCCGCGCCACCCGCCGCCACACCGAGACCGGCCCCGGCGCCAGCCCCGCCCCCGGCGCCCGCGCCGGCGCGCCGTATCGAGCGCGTGGCCGATGACGAGAGCGCCCGGCGCGAGTGGCCGTTTGACGAGACCGAGTTTGGGGACCACTTCGAGACGCCGAAGCGAGCCTATTCCGATGTGAGGCCGGTGCTCCGTGCGGCGTGCCGAGCGCTCGGGACGACGCCCGAGCTCGTGCGCCTGTATGATCCTTACTACTGCCGCGGACGCACGAGTCGGCTGCTAGGGCAGCTCGGCTTTGCCAACGTGCTCCACCAGAAGCGCGACTTTTATGCGGACATAGCCGCGGGCCGCGTGCCGCCGCATGACGTGCTGCTTACCAACCCGCCCTATAGCCATCAGCACAAGGAGCGCCTCTACCGGTACATCCTCGAGGCGCAGCGGGCTGCCGTGCTGTCCCTCGCTGGCAAAGGTGCCCAGAAGGGCGCTCCAGTGCCCGTGCCCTTTCTCGTGCTGCTGCCCGCGTGGAGCGCCGCGAAGCTGGGCTGGAGGCAGCTGCTCTGGTGCCTCGCCAGGCTACGCGCAGGCCACCACTCCGTGACGTTTGAGCAGGCCGCCTCGGGCGAGCGCGGAGTGCGGGTGGGTGCCTTTAGCGAGCGCCTCGAGGAGCAGGCCGGCTGCTTCTACATAGTGCCCGCGCGCAAGTACAAGTTCGTCGCCGCCGTCGAGGCGCGCGACGAGGCTCCCTTTGACGGAATCTGGTTCTGCGGCGGGCTGCCGTCGGCGGATGGTGCGGGCGGCGGCGGCGGCGGCGGGGGCGGCGGCAGTGGCGGCGGCAGCGGGGGCGGCGGCGGCGGCAGCAGCGGCAGCGGCAGCGGCAGCAGCGGC
>JWZX01002694.1:0-28954 GCA_001275005.1 Chrysochromulina tobinii | reverse complement strand
ATGAGCCAATGAGAGCCGCACTTGTCATCGCACTCGTAGCACGTGTCCCGTCCGAAACCAGAAGCATGATCCTTGAGCTTCAATGCGACTGCCCTGTCCTTCTGCCAGTCATTCATGTGGGCCTTGAGGGCCTGAAGTGCAGTATCCCTCCGCGCTTGGCTCGACCCTCCTGTAGTCATCACGTCCATGTAGGCCTGACGGAGGCGTTTGCAATCGTTGCATTCTGGAAAGTTGCTGTGCCGAGCGCTCCTTCTGACTCTGATTTTGTTGCAGTCCTCCGGAGGTGGGTCCTGAGCTTGTGCGAGGAGCCGAGCGCCGGGGAGCATCTGCGCCTTCCAGGCTTTATATTTCAGCGGACGATCGCCCGAATTTGCAACTGCGGCCGCCGTATAATGCTCGCGGTGCAGCAAGTCCCACGGAACCCCCTTGAACTGGATGGCAGTTTCGTTTGGCAGCCAATCATGAAGGGCGAGCTCATCTGCCCACCAAGTTCTAGCCCAGGCTGCCCTTCGAGTTTTGACCCCTTTCCTTTCCTCGAGGGCGCGGAGCTCCACCTTTGCCAGCTGCGCGCTCTTCAAACTCTGAGGGCCGAAGCCACGAGTGACGAGATGAATCTTCGACCGATGCGCAAAGCGAGAGCCGCCGACTGCCATCTGGAAAGCGCGGCTGCACACAGGGTACTTCCCTAGAAGCTTCAGCGGCGACGGAAGCTTGCGAGTACGGCCCTCGTGGGCGCTCTTGAGACTCGGGGCCCCTTTCGGCGTCGGCAGAGGTACAGATAGCGCCCAATAAAGCGAATGAATGTTGTGCAATACTTGAGCTGGTTGAACCGCTTTGCCATCACCATAAGTCTCCCGGTGAATTGCACGCAGATCTTGCTTGGAAATGGCCTCGAGGCACGACTCATTCCCTGAAGTCTTTGCCCTCGCGCACTGACAGTGGAAGCCAGGGAAACACTTGTCGACGAGCTCGTTATGCTCTTCCTTACGCTGCGCCTCGGACTTCTTCTTCCGACCTGCTGCTTTACCTATAGACTTCTTGCCAACACCGCTTTCTTTATCACCATCACCATCGCCGTTGTCGCTGCTCTGTGGACCATGGTACTCCTCATCATCGCTGTTGTCGCTGCTCTGTGGACCATGGTACTCCTCGTCATCCTCGACGTCAAGCTCGGCTTCGGATTCATCGTCATCTGAGCTATCCTCACCATCCGCCGAGCGTCGCATCGCCTCAGCGTGGATGATGGATTCGATGTTGATGGCCTCCTTGTGTTCGTGACTATCTTCGTGACCATCTTCAGCACGAAGAGCGATGAAATCCGGAGAGTCCCTCTTCACCCGACGGACAGAGCGCATCATGCCCATATCGAGTTCAGCATCCACGAAGCGTGCGCCGTCACTCGGGCCGAGAACCGGAGTGAATGCTGGTGTACAAGTACGATTGCGACGGCGCTCACTGGCCGCATGTCGATGATTGACCTGATGACTTTCTGATAGCACCGGCGTGAATGGAGGCGTGGCGATGCGCCCGCTTGCTCGCGATAATGGCGGAATCTCTCTTTGTTGATCAAGAGAGGAGGTTGATGAACCAGCGCCGCGTGCGCACATCGCGCCTACCGCCTTTGAGCAGGCGCGAAAAGCCATGCCTGGGAGCGGGAAGATGTCGGGGCGGATTCGTAGGGGCGACTTCTTCCGAATCGGCCGCTACGTGAGCACCGGGGCTCGCGAACTCGTGCGCGATATCGAAAGAAAAATGCGCCATTGCGTTCGAAGACGCGAGAAATCCTTTTCAAGCTTTCTATTTCGGTTTTGAGACAATTGCGGAAAAGTTTTGACAGGGGGTTACCCGTCGCGTGACGACGGCGGCGTCGAGAGACGATAGTGTCATGGCTATACGGCAGGGGAAAGGCTGAGTTGGCGGGCCGTCGCTCTGCAGCCGGCGCAGAGTCCAGTCGAAAAGGTGCACGCCCTGGGTGTGGAACTCGTGGGACTTGGCGAGCGTGGCCGCGGGCTTCGTGCGCACCGTCAGCTCGAAGCGCAGCTTCGCTTTCTCGTTCTCGTTGCAGCTGGTGCTTGGCGTAGTCGCCTTCTCGTCTTCCTTGCAGCTCGGTCTGTCACTCGGACATCAGCCGCTGCGCATCGTGGAGATTGGCGAGCTCGAGCTCGAGCTGCTGCCACGTCCATCTCTGGTAACGCAAGGAGTGTGGTGAGACGCCAAGCAGTTGACCACGTGCCGGGCGACACCATCGAGCGATTTATTGTAGCCCGGCAGCGTTCGTAACAAGAGCTGCGACCCCATGAACTCGTGCACATCTTCGTCCGGCGGTGGCTCGGCCGCGGCTCCACGCAGGACCAGCGGCAGTCGGTTGATCGCTTTAATCATCGCCGCAGCGGCCGCACCGGCCGATGCGCTCGTCGTGCGTGCGAAATGGGCTCGCAGCTCAACACGCCTGGTCGCAGGGTTAGCTCCCCTTCGCGACGAACGTGGGAAGCGAATCTACCAAATTCCCAGCAGGAAAACGAGCGAATTGCCCCCCTCATCGGACGCGAAAGGGCTCCTTCGAGGCTCGTCTTGTTGCGTCGCGCAAACCCCTTTCTGGTTGCGCCTTGTCGCAGCGGAAAGAATCGCACAAATCCAACCAAAGGGAAAGAGCACACGAACGAGATGCACCACGAGCACCGGAAGGCAGTCCTCCTTGCGCTCGCAAACCAGTTGCTCATCCCACGACCCAACACCGCGCCAGAAAGTTCTGAAATGGAGGGCCGAGCGCTTCGGAGCACACGATCCGCAAAGGCGTCTGATCCCCAAGCTGTGCACGGCGCAGGCACTGCTCCTGCCCAATGGCACAGCCGCCGAGACCAAGGGAGAGCAGAACTATTGATGCAATTGCACGCCCGTTTGGGCATCACGCAACAACCCGATGACGGCGACGTCGTTCTCAGCTCGGACGACGAGTCTGAGATTGGAGCGCCGCCGCAGGAGGAGGAGAAGGAGGAGGAGGAAGAGGCGCCGGTGCTTGTCGAGCGCTCGGAGCACGCGCGCGCGCACGAAAAAGGCACCGTGCCTTCGCCGAAGGGAGCGCCCGCCAAGCGAGTGCACCACAGCAGGCACATGCTGAGCCAGGCTCTCGCCGACGCGGTCGCCGACAGGGGCGCGTATCCCCTCGGGGCACACGTGCGCGACGCGCTCGCGCCAACCGGTCGACGCTTCGTCCCGTGGTCCGCCACGGTCACTGGGCCGCAGGTGCCGCCGATGGCGCTGGCTGCCGACGACGCCCCCTGGACCGAGCTGTGGGCGTCGGACCCGAAGGCGGTGGGACGCCTGCGGCCGCTCACGCACGCGGTGGGGCGGTCGCTGGCGCAAACGGCGGCGCAGCACAAGACGGTTTTGTCCGACACGGCGCGCGAGTATGGCGAGCGCAAGATCAAGGCCTCGATCTGCGGCCCGCACAGCCGCGAAGGTGATCGTGAGGGCGGAGAGGGCCTTGCCGGCAAAGGCCACAAACGGCAGCGCCTCGAAGACCTCGGATCGAAGAAGCGCTACGCGACGTCCATCAAGTCTCGAGGAGCGCCCGCGAGGGCGCTCACCAAGACCGAGCTGTACGCCCAGCCACGGCCGGCCACCAAGAAGCACCTGGTGAGCCGCCTCGCCTCCTCCACCCCAACGCCCTCCTCATTCTCGTCGCGCCTATTCCGCCTATTCCCAAAGTGTTGCCTTTGCTTGACGGACCGGTTTCTTTCAAACAAGCCTCCCCCACCTTGCCCACGCGACCCGCCCCCCCTCGCCGCCCCCGCTCCTCCTGCTGCAGATCCCTACCGACGGAATGGACGGCGGGAAGCTGGCCGGGGTGATTTCAGCTCTGGCGCCGGCGGCGCTTGCGCTCACGAAGCGATTCATGGTAGAGCTGCCCGTGCACGCGGCCCTGCAATGGCTGACCGCGCGCGTCGGGCACGCACGGTTCGGCCCATTTGTTACAGAGCCGCTAGGTGCGTGGTCCAACCTCGCCCTATTCTTCGCCGAGCCGCAGGACGGCGCCCCCGCGCGCCAGAAGCCCCTCGCCGCCCACACGGATCGACTCAACGCTCAATTTCGAAAGCCGAGGTGGATAGAAGGGAGGCCGCCTTCGCCCTCGGGGTGGATGCGCTGGCCGAGCTCGGCGCCCTAGCAGGAGACGAGGCCTGCGAGCAGCACGTCGCCCTCAAGAGGGAGAAGCGCTCGACGGTCAACGGCGAGTGCTACGGCCCCATGCCCTTCCCCGCCATGGAGACGCGCTACCAGCTCCTCTCGCCACGAGTGCGGGCGCGGGCGGATGAGCTCGAGCAGTCGGGCGACCCGGACGGTGCGGCCGTGCTCCTCGTCCAGTTTGCGCTCGTCGCCTCCATCTTCACGGCGCCCTTCCTGGCGCACATTTTCGAGCGGGGGCTCCTCGATCAGGCCGCACGCGAGCAGCGCACGGAGAACGCCAAGACGATTTTCGAGCTCGTCCGCCAATGGGAGGGCGACGTGGCGGCGGTCGAGTACCTGGAGGCGCATCCAGAGGCGACGGAAGCGGAGCTGCACAGGGTCCAGGTCGCGGCCCGCGACGGGCACATGGGGCCTGCCATGCGCTACGACCGCGCCCAGTGCCCGTCGCGCGACGCCAACGTCGCGCACCTCCAGATGGCGCTCGAGAGCGTCTTCGGCCTCGCCGCCTCCGCGATGGTGGTGGCCGCCACCCGGCCGACGCTGAGCACGTTCCTCGCGGCCTTGAGTCAGGCGGGCAAGATCCAGTACCTCTTGGGTGGGTTTGGCCGAGCCAAGCTCGCCGTCGAGCTCACGTGGCTGGGCCTCATCCCCTTCGAGGAGACGGTGCGGGGTGGGCCGGGCTACGCCAAGGAGCTCACCGAAGTTTTGGTGGCCGTTGGCATCCTGAGGCAGGGCGTCAGGGCCCACAAGGCCCACCTCGCCCAGCTGGGCGAGGCGATCGCCCGCGCTTGGAAATTCGAAGCTGACGCCCACCTGCGACGCTTGTGCGCCGCGGCGGCCGGCTCCGGCTCCGAGGGCGCCGCTTCCGCCGAGCCGCTCCCTGCTGGGCTGGTGCGGCGCTTCGAGGCCGCCCTGTCGTGGCTGCTATGCCGCGAGCCCCTCCAGCGCGAGGTCGAGGGCCTCGCGTGCGAGGCGCGGCGCTGGCGCGTCGGCTTCCTGGCCCACGACTGCGCGCTGCGGCCCGACGGTCGGCCGTACCGGGCGCGCTGCAGCCGAAGGACGAATCGGCCGCAGGCCGCACGGCCATCGCCTTCGACGTGGCGAGCGGGGGAGGTGGCGGTGCCGGTGCTCATGTCCTCAGCCGGCCATCCCTGCATGCGCGGCTTCGCGCCAGACGACCTGCGCGCCTACTTGACCCAAACCTGGCCGGGCGCCATGCTACGGTCAGGTGATCCTGTGGATAGGCATCACCGGTTGCATGGGAGGCGCTGCTGGGGCGAGTGGGAACCGTCCGAGGGGCAGCTCCATGCCTTGCTCCATGCGCCGCTCGTCGAACGACCCAAGGCAGGGGTGCGCAAGGCCAAGCGGAAGCGCAAGGCCAAGCACAATGTCACGGGCGCCGTCACTTCCCCCTCGCGTCGACAGGCCTGCAGACGCGCATGGAGCTCTCCAAAAAACTAGGCGTCTCTGCACGCCAAGTGCAGGTGTGTTTCCAAAACAAGCGGCAGCGAGAGCGCAAGATTTCGCGCTCAAAGGGCATGCTTTCGACGCCTGGATTGCCAGACACGCCGGCTGTTGTGGCCGTTGATGCAAGTGCTCGTGATGTCCGTGATGTGGCTCATCATCCTAATCATGAGTACATCATGATTGCTCATCGAGAGGGGCTGCCGAGAGGTTATACAGCGGGGTTGTACAGCTATCGCATGCACAGACGTTTTTGCATGCACAGACGTTTTCGATATTCGTTTCCAAATCAACCCCCAAAAACCATTCGTTTACTGTGAGTTGCGCAGTCCTCTTCCTCGCTGGGGGACACTCGCTCGCGCCCAGAGGCTCGCGCGCGCCATGAACGATGCTGGCAGTGTGGAGCTGAGCTACAACGGCGAGCCCATCATGCTGAAGATCATCAAGAACGGCTTCAACGCGTGTCGGCACCGACAATTCTGCATTAAGGTTAAGTGCAACTCTCCTTCTAGAAGCAAAACCTTAATCTCGAGCGTGTCCCAGGAGCTGCTCGCAGAGATCGTGGGCCGCGCACGAGCAGTGCAAGGCCTGCGTGGTAAGGAAGGGCCTCTCGCGGCGGGCTCGAGTCTCTGGCGGGCACTGAAGGCCATTTGTGTCGAAGCACTCGCCAGGCGCTCGCATGATTGCCAGGCGGCGCCGCCAGCACCGAGCCCCGGTGCGCAGCCGTCCAGAAAAGGTGGGACCAAAGAAGGCGTGGCGATAGCCAGCGCCTACGGCACTGGCTGGAAGGGGGCCAACCTGCAGGAGCTCAAGACGCGGGGCTTCCAAGTGGTGAGAGCTTCCAAATTGGAGGAGTTGGGACTCTCGGCCGAAGACCGTGCGGCACTGGCTCGCTTCGTGGCGCGCAACATGTCTGGGTCCCTGCCAACCGTCCACGAGCCAAAGGGGCAGGAAACACTGTGCGCCACTTCGTGCGCTGCACAGTACCTCTCGACCTCCGTCGCTCATGCACACCCCTGTGCGCTCCTGTTGTTGGCTGCGCAGATCTCTCCCGTTCGTGTACCTAGACGGGAGGCGCAAGGAGCTGGACGGAAGGTAGACGGAAGGTACAGCGCGGGCAAAGCCCAGATGAGCGACGAGGACGCTGAGCTGATCGGCAGGCTTTTTGTATGCTGCGCCAAGGCGGCTGGAGGTGCACACGAGACGCTGCGTGGCAACTCTATCAACGTGTCCACAATCTTGTCCATGACAGCCCACTCAAAGCCCCAGACAATCCACGCCGACGACACCATCCAGTCGCTCGCCATCATCTTCAATGCGTCAACTATGGCGGTGATGGGCCCTGAATTCCTGAACGCTAAGCCTGTACCTCTCACAGGTGTTGGGATTGGCACGGGGACCGCAGCTGGGATGGCGGTGCGTGCCTGACCATTCGAAAGCCCATCCAAAAGCCCGTTGCAGTTGTGACCCTCAGTTGGTATGCTGTGCCGCCGCAGAACCGCCAAAGACTTATTGAAATGTGGACCTCCCTTGAGAAGAACGAGACGCGCCCGGATGTGGTCGGGAGCGGGGTCCTCGAACCCGGCGACTGTGTCTTCTTCAACCCGACGCACCCGCACCGAGGTCCTCAAGAGCCCTTTCCGAGCACCCCCGACCTAAGCAGCGGCTCTATCAGGTCAGCGGGCAAAAGGGCCGTAGGAGCTCCTTCCGCATGCCAGCTCCCCGCCGACGCGCGCACGAGGATGATGATCTTCATGTCCGCGACGCACACGAGGGGAAGCAGCGAGGCCGCGCCAATCTTTGCGAATCGACCCCCCTTTCCTCGCCGAGGACGTTTCTGGCGCGACGCGTTTCTCGAGAGAGAGTGAGCGCATGAGTGAGTCTGCATCACGCGATCACGGACGCTCAGCCGGTGATGCAATTGTTCGCTGGGGGGTCAACCCAAATTCGATAACAAACCCCGTCACCCTGTTAGCTGGCGGTCTCCGGTCAGCGCGCGCGGCGCGTACCCGAGCGAAGCGTGGGGCGCCGCCTCTCGGCAGCTCCATCGGTGAGCAATCTCGTGGTAATCACGATGTAATTGTGATGCAATCATGATCCGGTTGATGAGAGCCATCAAGAGCCGTCAAGGGGCACCCATCGAGGCATCACCTTGTGTATCGGTGCGCCAGGGGAATGCGAGTGAGAGAGGTTAGCTGTTAGTTGCATGAGAGTCGAATGCAGAAAAGTCGATATAACTTATTTGTTATATATATATTTGTGATTTCCCATCCAAGGGCCCTAACTCTATCCTCATCTAACGAAGCCGAATCTATAGTTCTATACTCAGTCCGGTCCGCTCTCTTGCTTTGGGTCTCTCAGAATTCTCGTACACGTCCGAGCGAATTTTAAATGGTGGGGATTCACAACTCTCACGTCAGACACTCTCTCAACGCACGCCTCTATACGCTCGACTCAAGGGGGACCCGAACATAATCAACGGTGGCGACTGCGGGCACATTTGGCATCTCACACACATCCACCTCTCCATGCTACTTCGCTAGAGCGGCCGTGCCTCCCGGGACGCGCGGTGCGGGTCAGTTTCCTATCGTGTTTGGGTACAGTTTCCTATCAGATACGTATCCTGATGTATCCTGAGTGTATCCTGTGTGTATCCTGAAGGATACACGTATCTCGAGTGTATCCTGCATCACGATACGCATCAGGATCGACGTATTCTGATAGGAAACTGACGTGACCCCAAACGCCCGATAGGTGAAACGGACCCGCTCCAGGGTTGACCCATCTCGTTAACGATCTCGCCCTTTCAGGCAATGCGGCTATACGCCACACCAGCCAAAGACATGCCGTCTCCGCCCACACCACACTCAGTTATTTGTCACACGTGTGGTGCCCGACGCACGGATCCGCATACTTCCGTGGCCGTATGCGACACAGGCACACACCTCGTAGCGCTGGGCTCCCCATGATCTAGTCCCGACACAAGCCCCCGCCACACACGGCCCCGAGAAAACGCGCGCGGAGCTAATGCGCATCCACCTCCTCCTCCTCCTCCCCCGCCCAGAGGCCTTGCCACACGCCGCACTCGCGCATCAACGCACGCAGCGACCGGATACATTCCGGATACATTCTGGATACATACCTCTCAGATACGTACCCATATGTATCCCGCATATGTATCTTGACGTTACCTTGATGTATCGTGATGTATCGTGATGAAGAGTCCAAGATACACGTCTCCTGATGTATCTTGACATGTATCCAGTGTGACACCAAGGAAGCGCCCAAGATACATGTATCGTAATGTATCTCATGTGTATCCCCAAATGTATCTTGGACTCGTTTGGGATACGTGTGAAATACAGGCACAATGTGAAGGATACATGTACATGTACAGTATTCTCTTGGAATGTAACAGAGCATGTAAGATACATTTGAGATACATCAGGATACATTCGGGATACATGTATCCTTCAGGATACATGCAAGAACCAAGATACATGCAGGATACATTAGGATACGTATTGTATAGGAAACCACCCCCAATTTGTATAGGAAACCCCCCCTGACCCGCCATACCCCGGGTCAACCCCGGGTCTGAACCCGTGCAACCACCTCGCCTGGCGGTTTTCACGACACAGCAAGGGAAGCACGGGCTTTTCACAGTAAGTCAGGCCATCATTTCAACCCTCCGGCCCGACAGCTGTAACACGATCACATGAACCGTTCATTGTGGTATTCATTGTGGGGTAATATCCGAAGAAGCCAACAGCACCAGCCACGATCTACAATAGCAAAGCCTCTGGCGCTACATGTATGCGTTTGCATTCGTGGGTCGTACGGTCGGCAGCGGCCGCCGAGGCAGCGCGTGTCGTCGAGGCGAGTGCGGCACGGGTGTCGTCAACCGCGCGACCCGCGAGGGCGCGCCTGGGGGCAGCAGTGGCACACCACGGTCGATAAGGATGGGCAACCGATTCGCGAGCCCCGCGCCGTCGACCCAGCCCAAGCGCGAGCCGCTAGGCGGCAGCGGCAGCGAGTAGCCCATCGAGGCCGCATGCGCCGCTTCCGTCTTGTCCATTAGCATCTGCCGGTAGAGCGCATCGAAAAGGGAGGCGCCCTCTCGTAGAGCAGCCACGCGCGCGGAACAGGCTGTGGACCCGGCGAGCACGCCATTGAGATCAGTGGCCGCGAGCGCGTCGAGCGCCGCGCGAATCGCAGGGAGCATCCTCGCGTGAGTCGTCCACATGGGTGGAGAGGATCGCTCTCCACGGGCGACGGCGGCAAGCGCGGCAAATGCCTGACGAAGATGTTGGCATTCGCTCACTGCGACGTCTGTCGAAAGCCTCCCATGAGGCTGGTGCTTCCCTCCGAGAGTCTCGACCGCGCGACGTAAGATGACGCAGAGAGCAGCATCGCCACCTGCAGAAACGACAGCGGCAGGAGGAACCATGTCTGCCATGCAATGTAACTCACGGACGGCAGACCGCTTTAGCCCGTCAGTGCCATTGCGCATGATGTCGCTCAAGACCAGGATGCGCGAAGCTATCACGGGTATCTGTCGGAAGGCCTCCTTGGGTGATTCGCACGGCTCAAGTGGTGCAAGAACCCAATTATCCATTGGCTTGGGCAGCGGCTCGAGCATGCGGCCTAGGAAGAAAGCGTCTCGCTTGTGCTCGAGCGTCGGCTGACATTGGCGCGGTGAAATGCACGCGCCGAACTCGAGACGGACCATGGCCGCCTCAAGGGCTTGCTCGTGCGAAGCGACGAGAGGTGCGTGCGGGTTTTTTGTCGTAACCGAAACAGTTCCGGAAACCTACGCACCTCCGCGCATGCAAGCGGACGCGGTTCAACGAGACCGACACAGAACGGAACGGCCCACCCCACCTCCGCGCATGCAAGTACTCGGAAATTTCGTGTCCGGTCTGTTCAACGTGACCGACACAGAACGGAACGGCCCACCCACCTCCGCGCATGCAAGTCCTCGGAAATTTCGTGTCCGGTCTGTTCAACGTGACCTGAACGGAAAGGCACAGGTCACCGATCGCATGAGACCAGCACCGTGCCATTGGCACCCGTGCCGCGATGAGTGCCAAACACGGAGAGCTGCCCAGGTCTTCGGAGAGAGGCGATTTTATCATCGCACATCCTCATTCGATCACCTCCGTGCTAAGTTCCATCCCTGACTTGCGCAGCCGCTCGACGAGGGTCATACCAAAGGCGGCGGCGGGTGTGAGGACGCCCCCAGCCGCGCAGGCAGACCTCTCGAGTGCGCCGCACAGTGCTGCCTCCACCACCATCCGAGCGGTGGCCTTGTAGCCCGGGTCACCCGCGTCGCCGCTGCGCACGTGCGCCATGACCTTACATTCCTCGCCATCGGCACGAAAGCCAACGCCGAGGGTCGAAAAATGGAAGTGACCCGTGTCTTGAAGCTCCTTGGACGGACCCTCTCCCGGCTTGGGCAGGGCGCCACAAGCAAAGAGCAGCCAACGGATCGGGCTCACGACCAGAGCGATCCCCAGCATCACCAACCCGGCCAGACCGCCCAGCGCGGCAACGCGCGAAGGCATCGCTTGCACCTCGGCGTAGCTCGGGCGAGCGCCCAGACCGCCGTAGCCAAGCAGCACGGCCGACTTGCGCACCACCGGGGCGTTCACACTCGCCATCACGAAGGGCATGTGCCACGTTTTCGCGCGCTTGTCAAAGCCGATGAGACCGCCGCCAGTGTCGTTTGTGTCCTTGCGGGTGGCAGCGGGCAGGTCGCTCTTCGGTTCAAGGGCGTACGAGCCGAGTGCGCTGGCTGCCGCGGCACCGGGGACCTTCTTGGGCGACGTGGTCATCATCAGCAGCGCCGTGGCGATCGTACCACCGCTCACGCCGCCCTTGGACTTACGGGCAAACGACTTGAGCTCTTGGGTCGCGACGCCGAAGCGCTCGCGCAGCTCGCGTGCTGCGAGAAACGCGCCCAAATCGGACGGCACGGAGTCATAGCCGCACTGGTGCACGATCAGCGCGCCGGTGGCGCACGCCTGCTCGTGGTACGCGTCGTAGGTTGCACGATGCAGTGGCACCTCGCCACTGATGTCCACGTAGCATGTACCAAGACGTGCGCAGGCAGCCACAACGGGCATCGCCTTGTCGAAGAACGGCGTACCCGCAAAGTTCACGATGACTGATGTGCTCTGCACCAGGGCATCCAGCGCAGCCGCGTCGTTGATGTTGCAAATAGCCGTCTGCGCGGAGTCAAGACCAAGGTCAGATCGAAGAGACTCGAGCTTGACCGGGTCCCGGCCAGTCGCAAGCCACCGAAGCGGCGAGCCCGAGTAGCGCGCGTGAAGGTATTCGACGCCCAGCCTGCCGGTGAAGCCGGTGGCGCCCAATAGCACGAGGTCGTACGTGCGCTGCGTGTTCACCATGAGCTTCGTGGGGAATCGGAGCGTTGGTGGCCGCGACGTGGACGCGATCAACTTCGCGAACCTTCGATCGACACCTTCCTCAAAAGAGCGCTCGGTATTTTCCGGTTGACGAGACGTGCTCTCGAGCGCATGAAACGGAAAAAAGATTCCGGTGGGATGTAACGGTAAGAGCCGCGGTTACAATTATTGTACATGTACTGAAACTTGAACTTGAACTTGAACAGCATTGGTACCGGTAGCTGCGGCCGCTCGCGAGCGCCGTGGCGCCAAAAGGGTACCGGTACATGCATCTCCCGGAACTTTTACATGTACCGGTGAAAAGACACCGGTGGTGCGGTGGAGCCGGGACACACACCACTGAGTTCAAAATCAGGTGCGGTGGGGAAGGTCACGGGATAGTGTGTTAATAGTGTGTTACAAGTAGTGTGTTTGAATCCAGAAAGAAGTTCAAGTTCAAGTTCAACAGAAAGAAAGAAAGAACCTCTCCCTGTATTCATACAGACATACACTGTCAACATTGTACCCCTTTGGGTCAAATCACGAGACACACGGGCGCACATGGGCACACGGATCACACAGACGAACCTCACAACCATCCATACGGTAAAAAGACAGGGGAGCCGGGACACACGCGGACCTGTCAGCGTGTTCACAGCCATCGTGTTTCTAGTTTTTCCCCGCAGCTTCTCGCGTCGCCGCACGAGAACATCATAGGACAACATGGAAAAGCTCACGGAGGCGTTACAGGTGCTGTGGACGACATCCGACCCGTCAGAGCGAGCGCGTGCCGACGCGTGGCTCCGCAGCTTTCAGGACTCCTCCGAGGCGTGGCAGCTCTCGTTGCAACTCGTGCAATCGGCTGAGAGTGGGGATGCGCGGCTCTTTGGTGTGACGATCCTGTGCAACAAGCTGCGCGGCGGCGCAGGCGGCGGGCTGCCCAGTGCGGACATTCGTGGCCTCCGAGGAGCATTGCTCAGCGTTTTGCGCGCAGGCGCGCAGGGCCGGCTTCACCATCAACTCTGCCGCGCTATCTCTTTGCTCCTTGGTGACGTGGGCATACAAGACCTGCTGAGCGACCCACAGTTTGCCGAGCTGCCCATGCCGACGGTGCTCGAGCTTCTAGGCCTGATCCCCCTCGCGGGTGGGTGGCTGAAAGACGCCGAGGTCGAGCAAATGCAACTTCTGCTGCTCACACTACTCGACCACGCATGCGACCCATTGGCGGTGCCCTTCCCATCAGCGCAGCTGCCCGTGCGCGACGTGCCGAGCGAGAGCAGTACGGCTTATCGCACCGCGGTGCTGAGCGCCGCATGCCATTGGGTCGCGCTGCCTGCCGCGGAGGGGCTCACCCTCAGCGTGCTCACGGAGGCGCCCTGCTTTGCGCACATGCTGCGCCGCATGCAATCCTTCTTCCAGGGCGGCGCTCCGGACGCACCCCCGGCCGAGGTGAAGCTTGTCTTCGAGCTGTGCATTGCAGCGCTCGACCTCGAGCCCACGGAGGAGGTGTTCCTCGACGGTGATACGAGCACGGGGGGGCGGCGCACGCTGCTCGGCTCGAGGCTCCCCTACCTGCCGCCCGAGGTGCTCCTCGCGCTACTGAACGCGGTCGGCTCGGCCACGCAGCCACTGGCGAGCACGGCGCGATGCACGAGCGGCGAGGAGGAGTCGGCGGACGACTTCGGCGAGCTCGACGAGGCCGAGGCCGGCGCGCGCCTCTCGGTGATCGTGCTCGGCGGCACACTCGTGCGCAAGGCATCGGCCCTCCTGGCGGGCAGCGCTCCTCAGCAGCTACTCACCGAGCCTCAGAAGGCGTGCTCTCAAGCGCTCGCGGCACTCTTGCAGCTTATGGTGCCGTGCGCCGCGCACCGGCATCGGCCCTTGTGCGAGGCAGTCGACTCGTGTGATTTCTGGCCGAATGCGCTCCGGGCCGTGGAGCACTGGGACGCGTCCGCGCGCGAGGCGCTGCTGCAGCAGCTGGCGGAAGCGCTGAGCACGCGGGCGGCCTTCCCGCCCGACGCGGCGCTCGCCGAGTGGGGCGCGGGCCGAGCTCGACGAGTACCTGAGCTTCCGTGACAGTCATCTCAAGGAGACCTTTGCTCAAATTGCGCGCCACGTGCCCGGCTTGCTCGCACACATGGCGGTGGGCGTGGCCGGCGGCGCGGCGGGCGCAGTCTCGTGGCAACGGCGCGAGGCGGCCCTCTTTGCGGCGTGCAGCACCGCCGAGGTCCTCACTTCGCGCGTGCTGCCCACGCCCGGCATGCCGCCCACGCCCGAGGCCGCCGCGCTTGAGGGCTACTTTCCCTCGCTGTTGCGTGCGGCGCTCGTGCCTCCCGCCTCAGTGGCCGTGGGCATGCCGGCGGCTGAGGCGCTACTGCTTCGGACGCGCTGCCAGCTGGTGCACGCCTTCGCTCCTTGGCTCGCCGGGCCGGGGAAGGCCGTCCTGGATGAGGCCATCGCCGGGGTGCTCCCGTGCGTCGATCACGCGGCCGCCACCACCGCTGAGGAGGGTCTCATCACGCTGCTTCAGCTCTCGATGCGATGCGCACCCGAGATCGCCGAGTCCCGTGAGCGGCTGCAGGCGGTGCTCGCGCTCCTCGGCAGCCCAACGCCCGCGCTCGACGCAGACGCGCGCTCCAAGATCGTCGCGTGCAGCGCGCGCCTCGTCGTCGCAGCCTCCGAAGAGCTCCGCATCCCTCTCGTCGAGCAGCTCTTCAGCCCGCTCCTCGCGGCAGTCGACTCGCAGATTGGCGCTCTCGAGGCGGCGCACGCGGCGGCCGCGGGCGGCGTGCTCGCCGACATGAGCGGCCCAGCCGCCGCTCTCGTGGTCTCCTTGAACAACCTGAGCGCGGCGGTTGGCCCTCTGACACGCCTGGGCAGGCCCGCGGTCTCTGCCGTCGCCATCCGAATCTGGCCGTCTTGGGCGCGTGCGGGCGCCATCTGCCACGTGGCCCCCTCTGCGCTGCTGCCGCCGCTGTGCGCCCTCGGTCGGGCGGTGATCCTATGCTGCCGCACGGACTTTGTGCCGCTGCTGCAGACGACTGTGCAGGTGCTGACGAGCGCACTCGCTTCGTCGCCACGAGAGGGCACGCCGCTGCTGGAGCTTGCCGCGACGATCGTGGAGGTCTTTTGCGATCAGCCTGGCTTCGAGAGCGCCTTCTCAAGCTTGCTCGACCAGATCGCGAGCCATGTGCTGCCTGTGCTCTCGGGATGCGGCGTCGTCGAGAACGCCGAGCTAGCCACCGTCCTTCTCACACTCGTCGACCTTTACTGCAAGTTCATCGTCCCCGCGCTGCTCGCCTCCTCCTCGTTCCCGTCTCTCCTTGGGCTGTCGACCAATGTGCTCTCCACGTGCCGCGCGCCCGAGCCGGTGCTTGCCGCGGCCGAGTTGCTCGCGGGCGCGGCGATGAAGGCACGCCGCATTGGCGTCACGAGCACCGCTGCCGGCTCTGCCAAGGGCAACCCTGAGGCCGTCGAAGCGCTCCAGCAGCACATGATGCACGCGCTGAGCGGGCCTGCAGGGGATGCTCTGCTGCGCAGCCTCGTCAGTGGGCTGGCCGACACGCTGCCGCCTGCGGCCGTTCCCCGGGCGGCTGACATTCTCTGCCCGCTGCTCCACACGCACGGATGGAAGCCGACGCTCCGCGCCTGGGCGATGGCCGCGCTCACGGCGGTGCCGATGGTCGACGGCGTGCCCGATGCAGCGACCAAGGAGATGGTACTCAATGAGCTGTGCAACCTACCCGACGCCGTGACCGCAAACGGTATCGCGCTGGATGTGGTCAGTCGGCTACGGAACGTGCTAAACGAGTTTGCGCGCGTGTGCCGGCGCATGGACAGCGCTCAGCCTTTTGAGGTGGCCGCCTACCATTGGAAGAGCATGTGATGCCTGAGAAGGCCACAGATCGCAGGAGCGTACTGTACTGTAGAGGGACCCAGAAAGGAGCGTTGGCACGGATTGCCGCTCGGGGCGGGGCGGTAGAGGCAGGGCGCGAAAGCAGAGGCGACCCAAAACGAGACTGAGGGCGAGAGTACGAACGGCGGGGCGGAACGGGAAATATGGTAACGTGAACTGTGAATGACTGATGCAATGTGTCTGATGAGAGTCGCCTACGCCCTCCGGCACGGAGAGCTGAGTCCGGAGTTATTTTCGTCACCGCTTCACCTTTACCTTCCGGATCGTGCTCACACCGGCCGTTTTTTCACTGCTTCAACTTCTCCTTCGCCTTCAAGCTTCTCGTTTTCCGCCTGCTCCTCCGCGGCCTTCCGTCGCATGTCCATGATCACCTCCACGGGCGTGAGGCCGAAAGGCTTGGGCGTCGGCGCATCGCTCGCCACGCCCACGGAGAAGGGCGAGAGGCTCTGAAAGTCCTCCGAGGACGACTGTGAGAGACTCTTTCCAGCGCGAAACCAAGAAGCGTCGTCTTTGGGTGCGGTGACAACCTTCGCCTTCTCGTTCTCCGCCTGCTCCCTCTCGGCCTGCGCCTTCTCCGCTGCCCAGCGTTTCGGATCGGGTACGCCCTGCCTTGTCAGCCATCCCCAGCTGCGGCGCAAGAACGACCTCTTCTGTACGGCCTCTTCTGCCGACACCTTCTCCGCCTGAGCCGCGCGCCGCTCCTCCTCCATATCTTGCTCAAGCTCGAGTGCCCACTTCCGAGCGGCTGCATCAGCCTCGTCCTCTAGCTCGAATGCATTTGGAGGCGCCTCGGGAGAAGGAGCCTGCGCTTCGCGTGGCATCACGGCTATCTCGTCCTCCACCTCTATCGGCTCACTAGCGAGCAGCCCGGCGTTCACCCGCGCTGTCCTGAGCTCCATCTCCGCCTTCGACCGACGTGCAAACAAGTCCATTTGCGCCTGCTCCGCCAACTCTACTTCCGCTGGCCAGTTCCTCGCCAACTCATCGTCTGCTCTCGACGGTCCGGCTTGAGACTCGGCATTGTCTGCAAGAAGCTGCATCTCCCAACGGTACGCCACCATCTCGGCCTCGAGACTTAGGATCGCCGCATTGGCTGCTTTCTCAGCTGCTTCGGCCGCCTCGAACTCTGCCAAGGCTGCCTCAAACTTGGCTAACCGTGCCTCGTCTGACAGGTACGTAACGTCCTCTGCCTGAGCAATCGGCCTGGCCCGCCCTTTGTCCGCGGTACGCTCGCGTTGCCACTTCTCCTTTGCAGCAGCCAGCTCCAGGTTGAGCTGCGCCTGTTCTTCTTTACTGGTCCACCACGGCGACGGCGACGGAGTCGGACCGGGCGGGGGCGGCGGCGCGGGCGGACCCGGCGAGGGTGGCGGCTTAGCCCGCTGAGGCGAAGGCGGAGGTGGAGGCGAAGGAGGCGGAGGAGGCGGAGGAGGCGGAGGCGGGGGCACGGGCGCCGGAGAAGGTGGCGGTGGAGACGGGGGAGGCGGAGGAGGCGAGGGACCCGGCATCGCAGCGCGCGCCTCCTTGTCCTCCTTCATCCCCTGGAGCGTTTGCTCCATCCACACGTAGGGTGCGAACGCAGTTTTGTTCATTCGTGACCCCATCGGCGGTGGCGCTGCATCCACGGCCGGTGCGGGTCGCACTGTAACTTCGGATTTGTTCTTGCGCACCACATAGGCGATGCCGGCAAGCGCCAGGGTGATGACGAGCACGACCAACGGCTTGCGTGGTGCGATGAAGCCAAGCACAAGTGTGTGCGGCCTGAGAGCCATTTGTGGTACATCAACCAAGTCAAACACAAAAAGCCAACTCAAAAAGCTGAGAGGCGCTCTGACTGCAGGTGCGGCCCTGACTCCAGGGCTGAACGCGGAAGCTGCGGACGAGACATAACTCACGTCAGCCCTGTCGTCGGCCACCATTCGCGGCCAATGGACGGCGCTGCGCGCGCACATCCGCGGCGCCAAGAACGCAGGCACCGGGAAGGCTGCCGACGGACATGGCAGTGCAAGCAGTGCAATCGTCATCACGAGCATGAAGGTCGGGGACGATTGAGTGAGCGAGAGACCCATGGAACAATCCCGACGACT
Source organism: Chrysochromulina tobinii (assembly GCA_001275005.1). Lineage (NCBI taxonomy): Eukaryota > Haptophyta > Prymnesiales > Chrysochromulinaceae > Chrysochromulina > Chrysochromulina tobinii. Next base: position 10,895 of record JWZX01002694.1, on the reverse strand, counting down.
CTCGCTTAGGCGCGAATTCACAGTCCTGCGAGGGGGCGATTGTGTGAGTCATCACCGTGCGACCGCAAACTTCTTCGCGTAAATATGTTGGCGAAACTCGCCATCGCGTTCGTGATCATGGCGTCTGATTTCGCTCAAGCAGGGCAGGCTGGCGGATACGAAGCTGCAACGGCCGAGGAGATTGCACCGGGCTCCCACTGCTTCGTCCTCGCCTCGTATGCTATCGAGCAGATCAAGGCTCAGTCTAACTCCCTCACGTTGATGCAGAAGTCATGTGCGTACCCCGAGCACGGAGTGCCAACAATAATCGCCGCCGCGGCGCGCGCGCGCGCGCATCGGAATGATCCATCCCCTCATCCCTCCCTCTTGCGCGTGTCCCTTCCAGTCGACAAGGTCCTCAGCATGGAGCACCAGGTCGTCGCAGGCACCAACTACCGCATCCGCGCTCACCTGCAGCCCTCAGGGTTGATGAGCCTCTCCGTCTTCGAGCAGCCCTGGACGCAAACGCTTGAGGTGACGGAGGCCACCTTGACGCCCACGGATGACTCCAGTGCCATCACCACCCTCGTGGGTGCCTCAAGCCACCTGCGCCTCGACGCCGCCGAGTTCGCCAAGCGGCTCGAGATGGCGCAGCCGTAGGAAGGACCGACACAACAGGAGAGCATGGCATGACGTTTCTGAGAACAGCTTTAAAATACACTTACAGAATGTGCTTTATAGGTCATAGCCACAGAGCTCAGAGGCCGCACGTCGAGTTACGGCACAATTGCCCAGTGCCTGAGCTCCTGTCGTTCTGCCTTATCAGCCGCCGCCCTCATCGGCAAGACGGCAGACCCGCGCACACAGCTACACACAGCACGCCCCCCGCAGGAGCCACGGCGCGCAGACGCGGTCGTCACGGCGCTGCTACGACGCACGAGGGCGGCGCGCCTCCCGCCGCGCACTCATTGACCCGCTTTCTCCAGTTTGGAGCGCAGCTTCTCGGTGTCCGTTAGAGACGCGTCGCGCAGGACGGGCGGCGGCGCGTTCATCACATTCATTTTCGCGCGGATGGCCTCCTTTTTCGCAATGTCACGTTCCCGCCTCCAGACCTCAATCGCCTTGAGGAGCTTGATCCTCGGCCCAATCTCGGACACGCCCATCTCCTTGAGGTGGTCCTCTGTGAGGTCGGCGAGCGTCTCGAAGTTGATCTCGTTCTTCACGAAGAGCTCGACGAATTTCGTGAGCCCTTCCTGCTCGAGCCATGCACTGATGTCCGCCGCCCCATCAAGCGAGATGAACGTCGCATCCATTTTGAGCGACAACACGCGATGCTGCTCGTCGAGCCGCTCCACCAGCTGCAGCGTACGATTGACGTCCGCGTCCTTGCTCACGCCCAGCGCGCGCACGTCCTTCTCGGACGAAAGCGAGAGCAGGTCGTACAGCTGCCGGTAGCCTGCGCGCGCGAAGAGCTGTGAATACTGGTCGAGCCCCCACTCACTGAGATGCTTCTCGACCTCGTACCCGCCCAAGAGCGTCGGATCCGCTTTGGTAGGCGGGCGCGCGGTAGCGAAGCGCTTGATGGCCTTCTCAAAATCGCTCTTGTGCAGCGTGATCAGAGCGTCGCCGCTCGCGTCGAGCGGCAGCCGCGAGTTCATCTCGTCACTAGCCCACTGCAGCAAGTTGTCGATCAGCCGACCGTTGTACTTTGAGCGCAGGTCGGCGTTCGTGTTCTTGTCGATGACCAACTCCATGTCTCTCGCCGCGTCCGGCGTCAACTTGTACCCCTTGGACTCTAATTTGAGATTGGTGATGACGACGAGCTCCTTGACCGTGTAGTCGTCGAAGTGGAAGCGGTACTTGATGCGGCTCTCGATGCCCGCATTGTACGTGACGAACTCGTCCATCTCTTTCTTGTAGCCCGCGAAGACAAAGGTGGTCGACTTACGCCCCGAGTTGTTCATCACCTTCATCATCTCGTCGATGGCCTCGCCCGCAAAGTCGGTCTGCCCTTTCATGAGCGCCTGCGTGAGCTGATACGCCTCGTCCACGAAGAGAATGCCGCCCCTCGCCTCCTTGATCTTCTTGTACGTCTTCATGGCGGTCTGGTTCACGTAGCCCGCCACGAGGTCGCCCTTTTGCACCTCGACCACCGTGTCCTTGGAGGAGACGCCTAGCTGGTGGAACAGCTTGGCCACGAGCCGCGAGACGGTCGTCTTGCCCACGCCCGGGTTGCCCGTGAAGATCATGTGCCGGATGGCGTCGAGCGTCTTCTGGCCCTCCTGCTTGCGCTTGATGTCGAGCGACAGCTGCTTGCACAGGCGCTTCATGTTGTCCTTGACCGACTGCATACCAACGAGCTTGGCAAGATCCTCATCCATCTCCTTCTCAGCCGCGGCGAGCTGCTCCGCCGTCAGCGGCTCGGGCTCGGGCTCGTCCTCCTCGTCATCGCTCCTGCTCTCTTCCTTGCCCTTGCCGCCGCCGCTGCCAGCGGCGGCCGCCTTAGGTTCCTGCCCCTTTTTGAGTTGGTCCATGCGCGAGAGGTACTCGTTGCACTTATCGCGGATCGTCTTCTGCGTGACCGGATTCTTTTCATACTTGAGCGCTGTAATCAGGTACTCGGTCGCCTTGCCATACTTATCGATCGCGTCCTTGTAGTTGCCCGCGTTGTCAGCGTCGACCGCCTGGTTGGCGATCGCGATGCCCTTGTCGCGCATCTCATTCGCCATGGCTGGGCTCTTGCAGCCGGCTGCCAATCAACAAAAGGCGCGATGATGGCAAAGCTCCCGAGCGAAGCGAGCGAGCGCTTGGGTCGCAGAGTGTGAACTGACTATTCAAGTGTGAACTCGCTCACTCCCCCGAGACAAAATACAAACTTTTATAGTAGACACGCGTTGTCGAAGCAAAGGTGCAGCGCTTGATTGAGGTCGAGACTTTTTATGTCAAGCATTGAGCAGAACTTTTTTCAAACGCAAGGGAAGCCCTCATGAGCACCGGCAGGGCCTCGGCCGATGGCATCAGCTTCGTCGAGTTCTCGAAGTTGATCCACGCTCGTGAGCCGAGCATCTCGGCCGCGGCTCTTAGAGCCTGCTTCGATCAGCTTGACAGTGATGGCAACGGTTTTGTGGATGCGCGCGAGTACCAGAAGGAGCACATTCTGGTATCACTGCTGGAGGAGCTCGCCAGGGCCCCCCAGAGCCTCGCCACTATTTTCGAACGTTGGGACAAGGACGCAAGTGGTTGCATCGATGCTTCCGAGTGGCGCGCGGCGGTGCGTAGCCTCAAGCTGCCAGCATTCGGGTATGGCGACCAAGCCCTAGATGCGGCTTTTGCCGCTTTGGATAGCGACGGTAGCGGCACGGTCACCTTTGCAGAGTTGAATCGCCAGCTCAACTTGCTGCTTGCGCACGATGGCGGACGACGCCTGGCCGTCAAGACGAGACTGCGCGCCCATGCCACCAAGGCGACGGGCGCCGCCCTGCCTCCGAGCGTTGTGATCCACGCCGGATCAGATGCGCTCAAGCAGCTGCGTGGCGTGATGAACAGCCAACGGCAGAAGGTGATCAACCTCTTCCGCGAGTGGGATACCAACGGCGACGGGCAGATCTCAAAGAAGGAGTTTCGTCGGGCGATGGCACTGCTCTCATTTGAGGCGCCACGGCAGACAGTCGACGAGCTCTTCGACAGTCTCGATGTGGATCGCTCAGGGGCCATCGACTACAAGGAGCTCGTCAAGGCACTGCGCTCCGCGCCTGGCGAGGCCATCAACGATTCCAAGGAGAACGCGACGGTCAACTCTACCTCGTCGTCGCCCAAAATGTCAGAGGATCTCCTCGCCGAGATCGATCGATGCCATGGTGCGTTGGCCGCGGCCATGTGTGATGTGCCTGTTGGCAGGCAGCGAGGCGGGGGTGACAGCGAGCTGGCGCTCCAGATGGCAAAGGCAGAGGCAGAGGAGGCGAAGGCGGCGGCAAAGGCTGAGGGCGAAGAAGCGAGAAGGGAGGCGGCTGCAAGAGGTGAGGCAGAGGCCGCGAAGGAGGCGGCAGTGGCAGACGCCGAGGCGGCAGTCGCCGAGGCGCACGCGGCAAAAGCCGAGCTCACAAGCGCGAGGCAGGAGGCGCACGCGGCGGCAGCGGAAGCAGCGGAGGCGAAGGAGAGCGCCAAGCGAGCCTCTATGGCTCACCTTCTGGCAGAGCAGGCGTGCAAGGAGGCTCGTCAGGCTGTGGCGACGGCGCGCCAGTCGGAAGCGGAGGCTTTTGCGCGGGCCGAGGGAGCGCGTGAGGCTGAACTCAAGGCCAGGAGTGAGGCACACGAGGCCAAGCGGTGCATGGCCCAAGCTGCTGAGCGGGAGGCCTCGCAAGCACTGGCGGCGCAGACGTCCATCGCCGAGGCGAAGGCCGAATGCAGCCTCGCCATCGCTGAGATGCAGGTGGCGATGGCGGAGGCGGATCGGGCGCGGCAGGCGGAGGCTGAGGCGCTCGAAGAGGCAGCCAAGGCAAGCGCTCTGGCGGAGGAGAGGGAGGCGGCGAGACTGGAGGCACTCGCGGAATGCGACAAAGCCATCGCAGATGCGGACTCGCAGGTGATGCTCGCAAGGCATGCCGAGGCCAAAGCGAGACGGGATGCAGATGCAGCAGTGCAGGAGGCTGCTGAGGCAAAGGTGCGGGAGGCCCAAGCTGCTGAGCGCGAGGCGGCGAGCGCGGAGGCGGCGCACACGTTCGCAAAGGAGGCGTCCACATCCCTCATGGAGCTGTCTGCAAAGCTGGCAGAGGCAGAAGCGGCGCGCGAGGTGGCGGTCGAAGAGGCTCGACTCGCACGTCGGTCCGAGGCCGAGGCCCGCCACGCAGCTGCGGAAGCGAAGCGCGAGGCGGAGACGGCGACGCAGGAGGCTGAGAAAGCTAAGGGTGATGCGGCGGAGAGCGTGGCAGCTGCACATGCGGAACGCGATCAGGCCATAGCCGCGGCGGAGGCGTCTCGGCACGCCGCGGAAGAGGCTCGTCACTCCGAGCGTGAAGCGAGGCGGGAGATCGAGAGAGGACGCGAGCGTGAGGCGTCCGCGGTGATGATGGCGCAGCGCTCTCGTGATGATGCGATCGCGGATGCCGAGCAATCTCGGAATGCGGAGCTCGAGGGTAAGCGGGAGGCGCACGCGGCGGTGGCGATGGCCGAGGCAGCGATGGCGATGGTCGAGGCAGCGAGGGCGGAGGCGCAGCAAGCTCGGGAGGCGGAGGTCGAGGCCAGGAGGCAGGTAGAGGACCTGTGGCAGGCGGTCGAGAAGGAGGCAGCAGACGTGGCGACCGCACAAGCAGCGGCGAAGACGGCCCATGAGGAGGCCATCGGACGCGTGGTAGCGGCTCGTGACGTGGCAGAGGTTGAGGCAAAGGCATCTCGACGGGATCTCGAAGAGGCGAGGCGGGAACTCGAGGGCTTGAAACGCGAGGCAGAGGAGGCGAAGCACGAAGCGCGGAAGGCATCGCAGGAGTTGCACCAGGCAAGAATCCAAGCCACTCAAGCGGTAGCAGAGGCGGTTACGGCGCGCACTTTGGCGGCAGCCCGGACGGCCGAGGCTGAGGTTGCGGAGGCGCGGGCGTCCAGTGCTCAGGCGTCCCGCGATGCGGCCGTTGCCGAAGAGTCTCGGGTACGCGGGGAGGCCGCATCCTTGGAGGCGGCTCAGTCGAAGCAGTTTGAGCATTTGCGCCGTGCCGAGCGCGAGGCGAGAAAGGAGAGCGAGGCGGCCAAGAAGGAGCTGGCGCGGGAGAAGGAGGCGGCGCAAGAGCGGGAGGCGGCTTTGGAGGCGGCAAAGAGGGCAAGCGATCAGGCCCTTGCAGAGATGGAGGCAGCTCGTTTTCGAACGATGGCAGAGCTCAGGGAAGCGAAGCGGCGCGAGGCTGACGCCGTGGAACGTGAATCGTCGATGATTGCGGCGCACGCACAGCTCGCGCTCGAGCGCCGAGCGGAAGCTGAGGGGCGGCGCGCGGCGGAAGATCAGAGCGAGCGAGCAGCGGCGGAGAGCGCGCAACGGCGGCAAAGCGAAGCCGCCGCCAAGAGCGAGTTGGAGTGTGCTCGGCTCGACGCAAAAATGGCTCGACAGGCGGAGTTGGAAGCTAAACGTGCTGAGGTGCGCGCTATGCGCCTCCAGTCTTGAACGCTGAGCCCTCGCTGACCTGCCTTTGCTGACGTCTCCTCTGTGCGCGCCCCCCCCCGCAGGCGCAAGTGCGCGCAGAGCTCGAAGACACGATGAAGCGAATGAGCGCCTACATGGCTGCCGAGCGTGAGGTGAAGATGAACACGGCTGTGGAGGAGGAGCGGCGTACCTGTGCAGAGGCCGATCTTCGACGACAGTTGGAGGACGCCTTCCTTGCCCTGGAGGAAAGCGAGCGCGCCCTTGAGGAGGCGCGGCGCGAGGCGGCCGAGTACAAGCGCGAGGCTTGCGAAGCGATCCAACGTGAGTCTGCCAAGGCCATGGCGGTGCAGCTCGCCATGGAAGATCACGTGGGGATCGCGAACGCTCGTGTCGCTGAGGCTGAGAGGTTGACGTCCAGATGGCGCGAAGCACACGAGATGGCCATGGAGGCGGCCAGGAAGTCAAGGACGAATGAAACCGAGGTGAAGCGCAAGCTCACCGAGGCAACCGAGCAGGTGGCCACGGCTCAGCGGCGGAGCAGAGTTGAGCAGCTTGCGCAAGCGGAGAGGGACCATAAGCTCTATGGCGAGGCTGTGAAGCCACTGCAGCAGGCAGTTTCTCAATCAATGGCGCTCGTGCGAGAGTGGACAGAAGAGAAGGTGCGCGAGACGCAGATGCGTGAGGCTCGGAGTCGCGAGCCAAGGGCGAGCATGGGTGCTCAAATGCAGCAGACCAACTCACCTGCAGATCAGACCGAGACGACACAGCAGGCCGCAACCCTTGTTGAAGACACGTTGCAAGCACGAGCGTCGAGGGTTGGCGTCCATTGGGACGACAGCTTGGAGCGATGGCAAGCTGGTGAGGCCGTGAGGCACTCGCGCCTGGACGAGGCAATGCCACAGCCAGCACGACAGGTATGGATTGATCATGATCAGGTCAATCAAAGGACCTGCTCCAGCAGGACCGTCGCCTTCGGCTCAACCACGCGTGATCCGAGGGCAGCCCTCACCCCGCCCGTGCCCGCCTCTGACGGGACGCCATGGTCGGCTGACATGAGCCATCCGTCCATGCCGCCGATGCTAAGCAAGTTCGTTGCATGCTTCAACATTTGCGCTAAGGACGATCCGGACGCGAAGAGTGCGCGAGCGGCGCTGTTTCGGCGCTTCTCGAGCACGGGCAGAGGGTACCTCTCGCTCGCAGAGACGTGCTCGGGGGTCCTCTCCGCCCTTTCCAGCAAGCACGGACAGGAAGCCAGTACCATCTATCGCCGCTACTACCGAAGCTTCATTCGCGCTTTCAACGATGCTAAGGACTCCTCGAGCGCTCGGCCAGGCTGCCCAGATGACGACAATTATGTGACGCGTTCTGAGTTTCGCCTCCTTCTGGTGTATCTGTGCATCTATGCCACGTGGTACGAGACGTTCGCCCATGTCATCGACGTCGGTGGCCCCGGACTCAACGTGGCCGATGCGCTGCCTCTCCACGAGGATCATCGCGCCTCACGGGCCGAGTGGAACCGAGCTTTGCCGACGCTGCGCCGGGCGGGGCAGACGTGGGCGCCTTATATTCGGCTGCGCGAGGCGAGTACAGCCGATTTTGACGCCATCGACTGCAACGGTGGTGGATACATTGACTTCCGCGAGTTCTGTGAGTGGATCGAGATGGCCGAGAAGGCGGCAGGCACACCTGCAGGGCTCGAACTGGGTGTTAACGAACCTTCTGTGACGCTCTCAAGCATGCCTGAGGCTCTGCGTGACCAAGCGCACGTGGCGAAGGCGTCGGATCAGAACGTGGGGCGCATTCATTCTGGGAGGACGAACGACGGCAGCGTCATGCGTCGCAGCCACCGTTGAGCCCTACAAGGGCTACACTACGTTCTTGGTAAGAACAAGAAGGTGGTATTGTTGTACAGTATTGTCAGATCAGCAAACAAGGCGGTGCGGTGCGTTGTGGATGTGAGTTCTGACATCTCGTGGGCATGCGCATGATTTCGAATTTTTCGTGCGCTGTGGTGTAGATGAAATGGAAATCTGTCCGCGACCGTCGCCTCTGGTCGAGCATGGTTGCCGTCGAGAGCGCGGTCCCAGTCGTGCGTCTGCGTGCGCCGGTTGTCCGATAGGGACAGTGGCGTGTTCGTTATCGTCAATCGTGTTGAGACCAGCACGGTAGAGTCTAGGCTCTAGCGGTGGGTGAGCGCCGCGCAGGGGTACCGCGACTGGGACGAAACTGGACGAAACTGACTGACTGACGTCTGACCCTGACTGTTCGTGTTCCATTATGAATATGCGTCGAGTCGGAAAGCGTAAAGGCAGCGAGAGCGACGACGGAGGCACGTGTGACGTGACGGCGGGCGTTCGATTCCTACTTGTAGTATTTGTAATTCATGGGCATGCTTGTACTCACATGGTGGCTCCTCTAGTGAATCTGAAAGAAGCCAGTATCGTGACACTTCAGAGATGGTAAACGATCTGATCGTGTGATTTTTGGTCTGGGTCGCGCTTCGCTCGAATGACAGAATTTCTCAGCTGGGAGTCATTGCGTTGGGCGACTTCCCAGCTACCGCTTGTGCGCCGGGACTTACGCAGGGACTCCCGCGGTGGGGGCAGGGTCGGAGCAGGTGGCAACGGATCCGCCACTTCTTTCTTCTCCTCCTCCACGACGAGCCTCACGGCCTCGTTGATGGACTCGTGCATGGCCAAGGCCACACCATTGACATGGGGGGCAACCATCAGCGTTGCATTCTCTCGAATGACAGAATTTCTCAGCTGGAACTCGTTGTGCGGGGCGACTTCCCAGCTTTCACTTGTGCGCCGGGATTCCCACAGTGGTGGTGGCAGGGGTGGAGCAGGTGGCAATTGATCCGCCACTTCTTTCTTCACCTCCTCCACGACGAGCTCCACGGCCTCGTTGATGGACTCGTGCATGGCCAAGGCCACATCTTTGACAACGCTAAGCGTTGCAATGTCCTGCGTTTTATATCTTTTCTCTTGTGTCTTTGCCTTCAGAAGCTCGATGAGACTCACCTTGCCGTCGCCCGAATGGTCACACGCAATCATTACAGCTTCGGCGTCGGCCTCCGTAATTGATCGATCGAGCTCAGCAAGAATGGCGTGCAGCTCTCTGAGCTCGATCTTCCCATTTCCGTCAGCATCCATGCGCATGAAGGCCTCGACAATCGTGGGCTCGTCTACCCTCTCCATTAGCATGGCGACGTGATCGGTGATGTGACTATCCGCTTTGGCGGGAGGGCAGAGCTCTTTCCAAGTCAGCAGACGACGTTGCCGATGAGGGGCATTTGCCGCCCGGCAACTTTGAGTTTCAGTACCGCCGGCTTCGCAGGTCCGAGCAAATAACTTTTCAGCGTCATCTCCGTTGCCTGCGAGGGTCTGTGCCGATGACTGCAGCACTTGCTCAAGACTTAGGACCACTCCTGGATGGGGCGGTGGGAGCTGTGATGCAAGCGGCAGCTTGAAGCTTTGGAGCTCGTCGACAAGAGCGCGGAAATCATGATAAGTCATTTTGCCGTTGGTTGCTTTGGTCTCGTAATCTGCGAGGATCTTCTTGGCGTGCTCTGTCCTTGAAGCAAGGCCGAGGTGACGCAACGCGTTGCTAAGCTCGGCTGTAAAGATGCCGTTCGATTGGTCGCGATCGAAGATGTCAAACGTGATGCGCACAGTATCTTCATCAATCCTTGTTCCTCTCGCCTGACGCCCGGCGGTTGAGATCTTGTCCGGTGTGCTCAGCTTGTCCCGAGAACTGGATGGTGTGTTGCCACGCGATGTCATGCGGCCCGGCGTCTCGACGCATGGTCGCGTAGGAATCGTTATCGTGGGTCTCGGAATGCCACATGATGGACGGTTGGCATCAGTAGCATCGACTGACGATCGACGGCCAACACTTACAAAGGAGAGCTTGAAGTCGACTGACGATCGGCGCCGTATCGAATTCGAGGACATCGATACGGAGAGCCGCCTGACAGAGCTCTTGAGCTTTCGTGTTGCAGCCAGCACTGCGAGTGGCAGGGCCGTCTGATCTTCCTCTGGGGGCAGGATACCCATCTCCGTCTCCACTTTCGCCATGCGTGTGCGCATCCTCACGATGCCTCGATGGTGCAAGAAACCAGCAACGAGCAAGATAAATGCCATCGCAACGCCCGCGATAAGCAGCACTCCGGTCATGGAAGAATCCTCAGGAGAATCCTGCGATTCGACGCGTTGCCACGTTGGGTCGTCTCTAATGTCGTCTGCTGCCGGACTCAGAGGCAATGAAATCATGAGTGATGCAATGGGCGGCGAGAAGCCACGAAATGGTGCAGGTGGAACTGGGTCTGGTGGGGGGGCCCTAGGTGGCGTTGATGGAGAGGGTTTCGATGGCGGTATTGATGGCGGCGGTGGTGGTGTGGGCGGTGGTGAGGGCGGTGATGGTGAGGGTGGCGGTGTAGGCGGCGGTGAGGGTGGTGGTGGTGGTGGTGTGGGTGGTAGTGAGGGCGGTGGTATTGAAGGTGGCGGTGAAGGCGGCGGTGAGGGTGGAGGTGGCGAGGGCGGTGGAGGGTGAGGGCGGCGGTGAGGGCGGAGGCGGCGAGGGTGAGGGCGGTGGTGGCGACGGCGGTGGTGGCGACGGCGGTGGTGAGGGAGGAGGCGGCGAGGGCGGAGGCGGTGATGGTGGTGGTGACGTCGGCGGCGGTGGCGGTGGTAGCGACGGTGGCGGTGATGGAGATGGGGAGGGCGGTGGTGGCGACGGTGGTGGGGGCAACGGCGGCCGAGAGGGTGGTGGCGGTGAAGGTGGTGGAGGT